>JAOPHQ010005801.1:0-54734 GCA_030340625.1 Merluccius polli | reverse complement strand
GTGATGGTTAATATGATGATATCCGGCAAATCGATAAGAGGAATTAGATAAGCTTGGAGGCATACGATTCTGATGGATCGGACAATTTAGAACCAGTTCTCAACTGGAACCGTTCTCAATTCCCATCCCTTCTGATAGAGGGGTTAGATGATGACGGGGATAATAGGATTACAGGGGTTAATACGATGACAGGGTGAGTGTGAGTAGACTTCCTCCCTCCAGATGCAGTGCAACCTCCGCCCCGAGACTTGCAGCCATCAGCTCCCCCCTCTCCGCCTGTGATCTCATATCTCATCACACATTTTCCTCATCCTCATCAAACGTCACACACGCTCCTCAGATGTGACTGGTTTGGTTGTTTAACTGATAGCGTAACACACCCCGTCCGAAGACCGACCGGGGGGGGGGGGGGGGTGGCGATCGTAACACACCGCCTCCGGTTGGGCCAAATTACATTTATTTTTAATTTTATGACAGTCCTGGGCCGCCCAAAGGATGTGCGTCGGCCCCGATGGCCAGTCCACCCCTGGCGCTAATCAAAATGTTAAAAAGGAAAAAGCCCGAAAAGAAAGTCCGCAACTTTTCAGCCCGATTGGACAGATTGCGTTCGTGGAAAGAGCTGTATGGGGGTATTATTGAGACAATATTATTTGTGTGTGCGTATCTCAATCTGGTGTGATGTAATAAGATTTGTGTGGTATTCACATTTGTGTGTATTCAAATTTGTGTGTGGATAATAAGAATTTGTCTGTCTGTATTCACATTTGTGGTGTGTGTAAACAAATCTGTGTGTCCTGTATTCACATTTTGTGTGTGTGTGGTAAACAAATCCTGTGTGTCTGTATTCACATTTGTGTGTTTGTGATAAGATTTGTGTGTCTGTATCACATTTGTGTTGTAAAAAAAATGCGTACTGAGATCTGTAAATGTCTGTCATCAGTTATAACTCAGGCGGGAGCTCTGATTGGCCGTCTTTTTACACGTGGATTTTGGCACACTTCTGCCGTGCAGATCTGCAAATGCGATCCGTGTGTAAAAACGATTGTGTCTGTAACTTCAACGCAGTACAGTCTACACACCACTAGTCGGCGCGTAGCACCCAGTGACGTTAAGCTGTCATTGTCATGGGTATGGCTGCCGTTAATGACACTGGCCGGTCGTCGGAAACTTCCAACAACTCATGGGTAAGTTAACGTTTGTTTTCCTCATAAATAAACGCATTGTAAAGCCCATGAGTTGTTCTAAGTTCCGACGACCGGCCAGTCTCATAACGGCAGCCATACCCATGACAATGACACGCTTAACATCACTGGGTGCTACGCGCCGACTAGTGGTGTGTAGACTGTATTGCGTGAAGTTACAGACAAATCGTTTTTACACACGGATCGCATTTGCAGATCTGCACGGCAGAAGTGTGCCAAAATCCACGTGTAAAAAGACGGCCAATCAGAGCTCCTGCCTGAGTTATAACTGATGACAGACATTTACAGATCTCAGTACGCATTTTTTACACACACACAAATGTGAATACAGACACACAAATCTTATCACAAACACACAAATGTGAATACAGACACACAGATTTTTTACACACACACAAATGTGAATACAGACAGACAAATCTTACTACGCACACACAAATGTGAATACACACAAATGTGAATACACACAAATCTTATTACACACACACAGATTGAGATACGCACACACAAATGATATTGTCTCAATAATACCCCCATAGAGCTGGAAGTGCGATCTGTCTGTTATGTAATGAGAAAATTGCGTCCATGAAACGATCAGTGGCGTAACTATCGACGGTGCAAACCGGGGCCCAGGGGGAGGAGCCCCCCCCCCCCTCCCCCCCCCGGCAACAATCGCGCAGCACCCCCCCCCCCCCCCCCCCCCCTCCATCAACAACCGCGCTGGGGCCTATCATCATGTTGTTACGCCAGTGGAAACGATGCAGTGTTAACCGCCACTTCGACACTCCATGCACAATTTGCAGCAACATATCCTATGTAAGTTAAATATCCAAACTTTTGCTTGTAACCGTCTTTATGTGGCTCTTCTGAGATTTTTATTTTTATTTTTTGTAAAAGTGGCTCTCAAGGCAAAAAAGGTTCCCGACCCCTGACCTAATCCAATCAAAAAACAAACATTGCACCACGTGTCTGCATTCAACACTGATTTGTCTGTCAATCAATGGATGTGTCCTTGTCAAGGCGTCAAGATGTTGCTAGCCTATGACGCTTATGGTTCTGTGTGTTCCTGGGGGGTATACTACGAAGCTCGATTAGTGGGTTAGCGAGGTATGTGGCGCTCAAAGCCTGGGTTAGCTGTCCTACGAAAGTCACTCTCTTTTAGCGTCGCTATATCACCATGGTAACTTATGCTGGTAACCAAACCTGGTCGGGAGGAGGTTTTCAGCTAAGACTTTACGATTAGTTCGGCTTCTTAAAGCTGCAGCGCCGCTTTCGGGACAGATCCGATCCCTTGGCATTGCCTGAGGATATTCTGTATGAGAGATACAGGTTCTCATCAGAGGATATTTGCTATTTGGTCGTCCTTGTTGGACCTTATGAAGGCAATGCTACAAAAAGAATCTGTGCGCAGTGTGTCTGTGTTTCACTGCGATGTGTTGCCACGGGTACATATTTGCATACAGTTGGTGATGCCGAACATATAAGCAAAAAGGTGCCTTGCGATACGCAAGGTTGTAGCTGCCCTAAATACACTGCTAAATACTGTATGTTCGTGGTGTTTCCCAACTTTTTGCCAACACAAACTGTCATGTTGCAAGTTATCAACTTGCAGGTAAAAGAAAACACCTGTATACGTGAAGGAGTGGTAGAGTGGCGGTAGCGCGTCAGTCTTCAGATTCTGCGTGCTGGGTTCGATTCCCAAGTGAAGTGGGTATGTGTAGTTTATTTAAAAAAAGTTATATTTCTTATGTCATATGGAATATTTATTCATTAATGTTATGGAATTATCCAGTTTGGTAATCTAGATGAGGGTAAAAGGCAAGATGATGGACAGGCAACGTATGAACCCCGGTCGCTGGCGTTCAGCTCACATCCTAATCCACCACACCGCCGTCGCTACCGTCCAGCACATGCAATACGTTTCTTACATATAGGATGTATTTGAAAGGAATTCCCTAAATTACACAAAAAAGCAAGTTGGAGGTTGCTTTTGCATTTTGCAATCACATGCGTAAGAATTGTTCGCCATTAATCCCCATAGAGTATTGGGATTAATGGCGAACAATTCTTACGCATTCACAGAATCTGCTGTTTTTTGCCAGCATGGGCAACTGTATCACCCCTTGCCGTTATTTGCTTTTTAAACTCCTCTCCTCGTATGAGTTCATAATCACTACTTGCTCCTCCTGAGTGACATACACAGCCCGTGTTCGCTCCGTCGGATCCATTGCGTCAAGGTGAATGACGTATTGACGTTGGGTTACGCCCTTTTTATGTGAACGCGCATTGAACCTAAAGCGGAAAACCTGGCTTGACAAAGTTACCTTTAAGTGAGCTTCGTGGAACCGTTTAACTCTGATTGCGAGTTTCGTCTTTAGCAATCGAGGTTTTCCCAAGAAAGCCTGGATATGTTCAGCGAGCTTCGTAGTATACCCCCCCAGGTTAGCTGTCATACTGAAGATTAAGGTGGCCAAACATAAGCGGTGGTGGCTACAAGCGGGAAGTAGCACCGTTGCGATCTACTTCAGCAGGGAAAACGCCGGTGCCAGTGATCTGAAACGGGCAGCATACATGCTTGTGCGGTACACTTATGGGTCCCGGTTTGGGGGTTTGAAAATGTGGTCCCCCTAAGTATAGCACAGCCTAGTATAGCATTGTGGGGTTTAGCTCATAGCGTTGTGTTTCATAGCACAGCATAGCATAGTATTATGGGGTTCAGCTCATAGCATTGTGCTTTATAGCATAGCAGAGCCTAGCATAATAGCCTAGCCTAGCATAGTGGGCTTGAATTTGGTCTTTGTTGTCTAGAGCAACAGCTCTAAAGAAGTCCTCTCCAATGCGGACCGCAGCCAGACCAGACTTCCTCCGACCTTGCTGACTCCTGTAAGCTCTCTAGCGGATCGCCTTTCAACATTCACACAACAGGAACACTGCATATTTTTTCAAACTCTCGTCGTTAGTCTGGTCTGTGCTGGTCTGGTCAGGTCTGGTCTTGTTAGATCTTGTCTGTGCTGGTCTGATCTTGTTAGATGATCTGGTCTGGTCTTGTTAGATCTGGTCTGTGGTAGTCTGGTCTGGTCTTGTTAGATCTGTACTGTGGTAGTCCAGTCTGGTCTTGTTAGATCTGGTCTGTGGTAGTCCAGTCTGGTCTTGTTAGGGGCAGCCGTGGCCTACTGGTTAAGGTTTCGGGCTTGTAACCGGGTTGCCGGTTGCCGGTTCGATCCCCGAGCAGTCCACGGCTGAAGTGCACTTGAGCAAGGCACCTAACCCCTCACTGCTCCCTGAGCGCCGCTGGTTGGGCAGGCAGCTCACTGCTCTGGGTTAGTGTGTGATTCACCTCACTGTGTGTTCACTGTGTGCTGTGTGTGTTCACTAATTCAGTTAAATTGGGTTAAATGCAGAGAAACTAATTTCCCTCACGGGATCAAAAAAGTATACACTCACTCATCTGGTCTGTGGTAGTCCAGTCTGGTCTTATTAGATCTGGTCTGTGCAGGTCTGGTCTTTATTTTGTGAGATCTGGTTTGATCTGGTTTGGTCTTGGAGGCGTTAGATCTAGTTTATGCTGGTCTGGCCTGGTCTTGGCAGATCTGGTCTGTGCTGGTCTGGTCTTGATCTCGTTAGATCTAGTCTACTCTGGCTTTGGTGTTGTTAGCTCTCCATATAGGAGGATGATATGTATCACAGTCAATAAGGTATAGGTGATAGGTTGCGTCCCAGGAGATTTAATTGATCTGGGGGGGGTGGGGGGGTGACCTTGCTCTGAAAGCCAGTTCTCTGGGCAGTGCTGGATATATCCCACAATCCACTAGCAGCGCTGTGTGTGGGGTCAGATAGCGGTGTGAATGTATAGTGCCTATTGTTTGATACCCAAGAGACCACAGTGCTGCCAGAAGCTGGAGCCAGACCAGGGTTTCACCCCGGGACCCCCCCATGGAAACGTGGGCATGAGGGAGAAACCTGGCGTGAAGACGATGCCTTTTAACATCCATGCAGGAGCAACAATGAGCTGTCACTTTCCAACGTTACTGTGTGATTTGTTCCAACAATGAAGTTACACAAGATGGCCAATAGCAGTGTCTGTGTGTCCTGAATATAACACCGCTTGGCAGTCGCTTCCACACATAAGCCCCCACATTAAATCATGAGTTATTTTTAAACTACAGCTTGACACCTCTGAAAAGTAACATTTTTCTCCCCTAGTTCATTTTCATATTGTGAAGGAATATGAATTGATGAATGGAGCAGTCATTTAATTCCTGTGGGTTTCTCTCTCTCTCTCTCTCTCTTTCTCTCAATCAAAAGATGAAGAGCTTTTACAGCCCTGCAATGAAATGCTTACGTTATCCACACACATCGTAATAAGAGCTTATTATTTGTTCCTTGCCCCATCCCAGAGAGCCATGCATACACACACACACACACACACACACACACACACACACACACCTACTACACACATAATAATACACACATTATTATACATGCAACATACACATATTATTATACACACAACATACACAAATTATTATACACACAACATACACATTATAATACACACAACATACACACATTATAATACACACAACATACACATATTATTATACACACAACATACACACATTATTATACACACAACATACACACATTATTATACACACAACATACACATTATAATACACACAACATACACACATTATAATACACACAACATACACACATTGTTATACACACATAATGTGTGTTATGTCGTGTGTATAATAATAGTAGTATGTTGTGTAAAATACATGGGGTTGATTGATTGATTTATGCTTGGGGTGTGACAGAGTGAGTGATGAACTTCATCTATTGGCTACTGGATCCATACTCAGGAAATTACTTGTGTAAAGATCCCTCCTGTTTTGTCCACATTAGTCCATCATCTGGACCGGGCTTTGGCGTAATAGATGTGAGCTGTGTTGGAACAGCCTATCTAATCTGTCGTATGGGAATGAAACCATTGAATGGACATTTCAATCAGTAGAGACTAGGGTAAATGAACAACAACATTTATTGACAAACAACACATTTGGCAAAAAGACACCATCAAATTATTGTTCATGGGGACGATGGATCCATGAAGTCTGCCGGGAGATGATTCCCCCCTGATGGTGTCTAGACACTGGTGGTGGTGACTATGACTGGAGATCCTGCCCTGGCAAGATCTCCTCCTGAGAGAGATGAGTGGAGCTTACCGGAGGTGAAGGGGATGGAGGAGGGCTGCAACAAGTCACGAAACAACAGACATGAGCATCCCTGAGAGGAGTATATATACTGTGAATTTTGCACAAATGCTCCTCGTTTAAACACGAAAAGGTTCCTGATTGGTTGAGAGATAAAGGGGGGCGAGGTCAGCAATTAACTAAATTGCTAAAGCAATTGAACTTTTGCGTTAGCTGCATTTAACACTCTCCTAGATTCAAATGTAATGGCTGCATATCAATGTATTGATCGGTTAACGTGTCAAATTACTAGACAACCATTTAAGATCCTATTAGATTTGTTCAACGATTATTGAAGACATATTTAGATGTGTGGTTTGAACATGGTTAGTTACTATTCAATATGTTCATGTGGGACAGAGTGCCTCGATGATTATGGGTGTCAGCCAGGCCTCATTCCTGGAAGGTTTAGTGTCAGTCCTGAAAGATGATGTTTGGGTATCAGGCCTTAGTCTTGAAAGATTCTGGGTGCCAGGGCGGAACTCTAGAAGGTCTGGGTGTCAGGGCTGAACTCTAGAAGGTCTGGGTGTCAGGGCTGAACTCTAGAAGGTCTGGGTGTCAGGGCTGAACTCTAGAAGGTCTGGGTGTCAGGGCTGAACTCTAGAAGGTCTGGGTGTCAGGGCTGAACTCTAGAAGGTCTGGGTGTCAGGGCTGAACTCTAGAAGGTCTGGGTGTCAGGGCTGAACTCTAGAAGGTCTGGGTGTCAGGGCTGAACTCTAGAAGGTCTGGGTGTCAGGGCTGAACTCTAGAAGGTCTGGGTGCCAGGGCGGAACTCTAGAAGGTCTGGGTGTCAGGGCTGAACTCTAGAAGGTCTGGGTGTCAGGGCTGAACTCTAGAAGGTCTGGGTGTCAGGGCTGAACTCTAGAAGGTCTGGGTGTCAGGGCTGAACTCTAGAAGGTCTGGGTGTCAGGGCTGAACTCTAGAAGGTCTGGGTGTCAGGGCTGAACTCTAGAAGGTCTGGTTGTCAGGGCTGATGTCTAGAAGGTCTGGGTGTCAGCTCAGTCTGCTGCAGTGTCAACCAGGCCAGGCTGCATGTCTTGTTTTGACAACACCTTGCTGCTGTAGTTGCCTATGGACTACACCGATCATAATAATAGGGGCTATTCCAGTAATAATATTATAATTTCAAACAGGGGCACCAACAACTGGCCACAGACCAGTGGATTTTATGTTTTTACTTTTTTTTGTACATAGAATTATTAACAAACTACAACTACAAACAATATCTAATTACATAAGACCATCACAGGAATGCGTATACATTATGAATATATGGCAGGAATATTAGTAATGTACTGGATAATGTACTGTGTAGGTTATGTAAGCGTGTCATTTGGGTTAGGAATGTTTAACCACAGATGACCAGGTGTACTTGTTATAGGGCAGATATAAATAATGATATTGAGCTTGCAGCTCGTCGGGCGGACTAGTACAGTGAAGGCAGAGAGGAGCAAGAAGATAAAAGGGATGAAAATGAAATGGATGAAAAAAATTAACCAACCACAAGACAATTGGACAATTGGACGTAGCTGAACAGAATCAACACAGGAATTTATGAATATGTTGACATCCAACCACCATTCCCACCATTGGGAAGTCAGATGCATTTACACTTGTGTTCAATGTGGATCGAATGCATCCCAGGAAGTGTCCCAGACCACCTAATGATGTGGTTTGACAGATCCCATGACAAATGCATCTTGGCAGTTTTCCAAAGGTGGAAAACTGCTGCCTCCTGGGCCATCGCAACATCAATATGTGACCCAGAAATTGTCAGAGTTGGGGATCGAGCCCGGATCTTCAGATCCACAGTTCTACTCTAAAACAAAAGGGAAGGGTATAGACTCAAGTGCAAAGATGAAAATGGAGTATATAATACGTGTGTGTTGGGTCACAAATGCAGCTAGACCTCTTCTGGGTTATTAACAGGCTCCACATGAATATCATTTACTAACCCGAACGCTCTGAACCATGGGATGATCGGATAGCAATCTGATCTAGTATTAAGATTGTACGTAACGATAATAAATGTTGTGTAGTGTTTGTCTCCGTTGGATGCAGAGGTAACATTTGACGTCACGCTCCTGTGTTTACTGCAGACAGTGTCTACAGGCGATGCCTTGCCAATGGAACCTGGGCACTGAAGGGGAACTACTCCATGTGCAAGGCCATTCTCCACCAAGAGGTAGGTCATACTGCCATGCTCCTGTGTTCATTGAGCGCTCCATGAGGGACAGTGAGTGCTGGCATGTGTGCGTGTGTGTTCGTGGATTTTCTGGTACGTTTATCTGTGAGTTTGTGTTTCTTTGTGTGTTTGTTCCACCATGGCTAATGAGATATTTCGTCAACACTTTTTTAAAGAGAAAACGTACTTGGTGGGGGAAAAAAGAACAAAGAACTTATGCTAATCAAAGAGCCACAACAAACAGAGTGCTAGCTGAACACACGCTAATGGTAATGAGCCGAGTGTTATATAATTCATTGTAAATTGCCTTTGATTTATAAGCCTTTGTTGGCGCAATCGGTAGCCCTCTTGCTTGCCTCTCCTGATAGAGCCATTCAGAAAAACAGTACAAAAAAGTTCTTCAACCACGTTTGTCTGTACACTGGTTGAAATCTATTTGACATTTTCAGTATTTGGTGAAACAGAGAGAGTGCAGAGAATAGCGAGGGCAGCCAAGAGGACACAACCAATCCAATGTATGGAGCGGAACTGGTCCTTGTCCTCTAGCCCTCCTGCTCTTCAGACCAGGAGAGACGCTTGACATTTTGGTCTCATCCCACTTACCATGTGTCATGCACACAATAGACATGTTTCACACAATAGCTACATATAGAATAACACCAAGCCATGTGCAAAAGGGGCTGGAAAACATCTATAGCCCTGTCTCAAGGCTGTCCCTAATCCCTATACAACCAACATCATGATTGAACAGACCTCTAAAAAAGGTCTGGACTCACATACTTGGGACAAAAGATCAGTTCCACTCATAACTTCAAAGCTGCTGTAAACAACCCCAGAGACAAAGCAAGAAGAGCATTCCATGCAATAAAAACAAATCCCCATCCAAATCTAGCTGATTCCGTCATCGAGCCCATTGCCTTGTGTGGCAATGAAATGTCGGGTCCACTCAGCAAACATTTACAATTTGAAAATTTAGAACAAACACCCAATTAAATGCCTGCATATTGAATTTTGTAAAAAATATATTACAAGGAAAACCCCAAATAATGCCTGCCGAGCAAAACTAGGTCAATATCCTCCCCCCAAAATACCCCATTAAATTCAACAACAATCTCAAATTGAGTGACCCCCAAACCTTTCACCACAAAGCCTGAAAATACTAAGAAACTAACCTAGAAAAAAGTCCCCTCCACCAGCTGGTCCTGAGGCTCAGTTAACTAACTGGCCCTACAGGGCCCCAGGTCATCGCACTCACAACCTGGCCCAAACTAATTATCACCAAACAAAAAGAAAATACATGACACATCGGAAAGACACCACAAAACACAGTCCAAAATGGATTGTTATTTGGCCCTAAACTGCCAGTAAGATGCTGAAAAGATACCGGCTCAGCGGACAGCCTGACCCTGGAGACCGGCCACTAAAGACCTGACTACCCAGGGAGGACAGGCTGTGCACACACTGTCCACAGAAACACATGGAAACCGAAACACACATCAAGTACTGTACAAAGTATGAACAAATACAAAAATGTACTGAACAATACCCAAAATCTGAAACACAAATAGACAGGGAAAAATGAAATATATCCTCAGGGAAAAAGAAAAATGCTAGTTGGCAGCAAAATATATCCTATCCTGTCATAACCTCAGGGACAACCAGGGAAACTCTTTATAATAACCAGGGAAACACCTTATAATTACTGTTCTGTCATGTACTATTACTGGTTTCATAGTCTTGCATAGCCAGACCTATCTCCACAATTCGTTGGCGAAAGAGATGTGATGAAGAGAGATGGAGAGATGTGATGGAGAGATGGAGAGAGATGTGATGGAGAGGGATTGAGAAAAATGAGATGGAGAGATGGAGAGAGAGATGTGATGGAGAGATGGAGAGAGATGTGATGAGAGATGAAGAGAGATGTGATGGAGAGATGGAGAGAGATGTGATGGAGAGGGATGGAGAGAGATGTGATGGAGAGATGGAGAGAGAGACAAGTGATGGAGAGATGAAGTGAGATCAGGGACTGGCTGGCCATAGGGAGGTTCGGGAGATTTCCCGAACGGCCGGACGATTTCAGGCCAAGCCGGCCGTAATTTTTTCGGCCGGCCGGTGGTCGTAGGTCCGGGGTGCGCTAAGCCCCCCCTGTCAACAATCGCGCAACACCCCCCCCCCCATCAACAATCGCGTCCCCTCCCCCCCGTCGGTCGAAGTCCCTGTTGTGGGCCGGTCCAGGAGAAAATTTCCCGGGCCGATTTTTTTTCCCAGCCCACCCCTGAGTGAGAGTAAGATGGAGAGAGAGACAAGTGATGGAGAGAGAGAGAGATGGAAAGAGAGACAAATGATGGAGAGCGAGAGAGATGGAGAGAGAGATGCAGGGAGATGTGATGGCGAGAGAGGGAGAAGTGATGGATTAAGGATCAGAAATAGAACATGACTGACTTCACAGCTCACAGATTAGCCTTTAGAAACAGCGCAGATGTCAGTCTCGCTCACTGCCAGCGCGGATAAGGTTCCCTCCTCTTTCAGCTCCCAGGGAACAGTTGGGAATTAAATATTCAACAATTCACACCGGAGTGGAGTCTAAGATACATAACATCCTCTTTATTATTCATGGTGATTCGTGATTTTACTGGACATGCCCATCTGTTTTAGTTGGAAAACACTATGAATATGTTAAATTAATCATTTATTCAAATTCAAATTCGGATTTCATCGTCTGTTGTTAGTAAATGTGATCGTGATCTGATCTAAACCTCAATCTTCTAATACTTTTTTTTCAGTTTACTGTTATTCTGTAACTCTTTACTCTTTACTCCTTTTTTGCTCTGTTGTGGTCCCGCAATGGACAAATAGCTGTCTGCAGGTTCATACAGATAGCGCAGCGGACATTTCACAGCAATGTTTACTGAGGAAGTTTGTTTCGAGAGAGGGAGGGATTTGACCCCAGGCTGTTTCCTCAGGAAAAGAAAAGAGGTTTATTGTTATGAGAGCCTCTTATTGTGGAAAGCTGTGTCCTACACATGTTACACACACGCCACCACCACCACGAATGTCAACACAATGATCTGTATTTCAGAAAACCCCAAAAACAACTCTTAAATACAACACAAATACACAAATTAATTGGGAAAATAAACAAAACCCACAAATGTTAATACGACAATACACAATCAATGTACAAAACATATAATGTCCTTTCAATGTTCATTAAATTAATCTTCAGTTGTAACCCAAATATTCAGACCACAGCCTCCAGTGTAAACCCTGTACAAACCTGTTTAAACCAAACTACACACCACAAGCCTCCAGCATAAACCCAGTATAAACCCGTTCAAACCAAACTACACACTACAGCCCAGACAGAGCATTGAGTAAGGCTGCAGGGTGCGTTTGAGTCCAAATTAAAAGCGTCTGAGTACAATAGATAATGACGTGACATTATGAACCAGTTAGACGTTAATGTCACTGCAGAGAAGCGCAGCACGCATTACACACACCCTGCCTCTCTGACCAAACCTGCACCACGCTGTGACCAAACCTGGTCAAAAACCAGGAGCAAGCTGGTACCAAACCAAGACCAAACTGGTTCCAAACCAGGACCAAACTGGTACCAAACCAGGACCAAGCTGGTACCAAACCACCACCAAACTGGTACCAAACCAGGACCAAGCTGGTACCAAACCACCACCAAACTGGTACCAAATCAGGACCAAGCTGGTACCAAACCACCACCAAACTGGTACCAAACCAAGACCAAACTGGTACCAAACCAGGACCAAGCTGGTACCAAACCAGGACCAAACTGGTACCAAACCAGGACCAAGCTGGTACCAAACCACCACCAAACTGGTACCAAACCAAGACCAAACTGGTACCAAACCAGGACCAAGCTGGTACCAAACCAGGACCAAACTGGTACCAAACCAGGACCAAGCTGGTACCAAACCACCACCAAACTGGTACCAAACCAAGACCAAACTGGTACCAAACCAGGACCAAGCTGGTACCAAACCAAGACCAAACTGGTACCAAATCAGGACCAAACTGGTACCAAACCAGGACCAAGCTGGTACCAAACCACCACCAAACTGGTTCCAAACCAAGACCAAACTGGTACCAAACCATGACCAAGCTGGTACCAAACCAGGACCAAACTGGCACAAAACCAGGACCAAACTGGTAATAAACCAGCACCAAATGTGTCCTACGCTTCATCACTCATCATACTCTTCATCTCTGATTTTGGCGTTTGGTTGAGGGTGTGGTGAAGGAGGTGTGTGTGTGTGTGGGGGGGGGGGGGGGGGGGGGGGGGGGTGGTTGAGATTAGAGTGGTCTATCTTTAATCTGGCCGTAGACGCCGGCAGGTTACATAAATCCACTTAGAGCTGAGATTACAATGGCGCAGGAGGATCCAATCGTCATGGCGATCACAGTCTCTTCCTCAGCAACACCCACTCCCCCCCCTGCGTACACTGCCATGTAATACCTTCACATGCACTACTGCCACCAAAAGGCTGTGCGTGTGTGTGTGTGTGTGCGTGTGTGTGTGTGCGTGTGTGTGTGCGTGTGCATGTTTCGTATTGAACTCGTCATCTCTGGCAAATTACACAGCACCAAAAATAGAAGAGGATTTAGAGATTCTTCTGAAATCTCTTAAGCTCTTTGTTATCGTGGATGTGTTGTACATAAATCAGATTTTATACAGACAACCTCACGTTTTCTCTCCTCCACCTCCTCTCCTATCTTCTCTTCCTCCTCTCTCTCCTATTCCTCCTCCTCTCCCTCCTCCATCATGTTCATCCTCCTCTTCCTCCTCCTCTCCTCCGCTCCTCCTCTCCCTCCTCCATAATGTTCATCCTCCTCTTCCTCCTCCTCTCCTCCTCTCCCTCCTCCATCATGTTCATCCTCCTCTTCCTCCTCCTCTCCTCCGCTCCTCCTCTCCCTCCTCCATAATGTTCATCCTCCTCTTCCTCCTCCTCTCCTCCGCTCCTCCTCTCCCTCCTCCATAATGTTCATCCTCCTCTTCCTCCTCCTCTCCTCCGCTCCTCCTCTCCCTCCTCCATCATGTTCATCCTCCTCTTCCTCCTCCTTTCCTCTGCTCCTCCTCTCTCCTCATCCCCTCCTCTCTCTTCATCTCCTCCTCTAGAAGAAGAGTAAGATGCACTACCAGATTGCTGTGATCATCAACTTCCTGGGTCACTGCATCTCCCTGGTGGCGCTCCTCATAGCGTTCTGCCTCTTCCTCTGTCTCAGGTATGCACTGATGATGATGATGATGATGATGATGATGATGATGATGATGTAAGAATCAACTGTCCTGATTATAATGCTATAATAATAGTATAGATATTAATGACAATACTCAGATGATGATATAATCTAAAATATAATAATAATAATAATAATAATAATAATAATATAGTAAATACATGTAATATCATAATAGCAACAATACTACTCCTAATAAAAATAATAACAATAACAATAGCAATAATAATAATAATAATAATAATAATAATAATAATAATAATAATACTGACATAAATAGAAAATAATAAAAAATAACCTTAACAGTAATAATAATGACATGAATAATAATAATAATAATAATTATAATCCTGCATGACCGAGGCTACGTCTGCATTCTCCAGATCAAAGCTCTTTGTGGTCTGATTCGAAAGCCGTTTGGTCATGGAATCAAACCTTCGCCTATCTCCGTCTCACAGAGCCAGCGGCTTTGAAAAGCCACAAAACCCCTTTCTGTCCCCCTTCCTCTCCTTTTCTCTCCCTGTCTCTCCCTCCTCCTTCCAATTCCTCCCCTTTATCTCCCCTTTTCTCCCCCCTCTTTTCCCACTGTCTCCCTATTTCTCCCCCTTTCTCCTTCTTTCCTCCTGATTCTTCCCCTTCCTCCTCCCCCCTTCTTCCCCCATCTTCTCCTGAAAAGATCCACTATCAAGCCCAGTACCTAAGAGGGAGAGAGAGAGGTGGGGTTCTTGGGAGGGGAGAGAGAGGAGAGAGGGGAGAGAGGAGAGAGGCAGAGTGTTGGCACTTTAAACAACAGGCTAGCTGTTAGCGTACCCCCGGGGCGCTAGCCGGTGCTAAAAGCGTCAAATGCAACAGAGCTGTTCTCTGACCTCCGGGCAAAGAGGACAAGCGCTTGTGAAGGAGTCATGTCATAGGAGGTGGATGGGGGTAGGGGGGGGAGGGGGGTGGAGGGGGTAAAAAGGGAAGAGCGGAGAGGGGAGAGGAGAGCAGATAAGGAGAGGTGGAGAGAGTCGAGAGGAGGAGAGAAGAGGTACTGAATGGAGGTGATGAATAACTCCACATAAGTGAGTAATTACTCATCCTATGAACAAACATTATAAAAACCACTGTTTTAACAGAAAAGGTTAGTGCAGGGCAGCACTGCCCAGTTTGCGGCCCAATGATTCAAGCTGTAGGCATCCCTGAGCAAGATGCCCTAACCCCTACCTGCTCCTTAATGACCTGCAGCTGAATTCACTGGATGTCACTTTGGATAAAAGCGTCTGCTAAATGGGAGGGGACAGTTCAGGGGTTAGGAGTTGTAGTTCAGGGGTCAGGAGAGATCTCTGTGCTGCCCTTTCTCTGCGTTCACTTGTTGGAGGGTAGGATCAAGACTGAATCAGAATCAGTATGTGTCACAGTCTGGGGTCTGGGAACTGAGCAAAGAGCTGAGTTCTGATGTCCTGAGTGTATACTCACAGGGGTGTAGTGGTAAAAAAAAGAGGTGGGTAAACTATGAATTCTGTGATCAAGGTAAGGCGGACCACGACATACCGGTAAGAAAATACAAAAGTACAACCAGTAGTTGGCATCACCATGGCAACACTGGCATCACCATGGCCCAAAACACGATACGCCACTGTTGAGATTCCTATGAAATAGTGGCTCTTGAGAGGCGCTCTTCTGGTACACGGCGATTTTGTAGGAATCTCAACAGTGGGGTATCCGTGTTTTGGGCCATGGTGATGCCAGTGTTGCCATGGTGATGCCAGTTCATTGCAAAAGGCAAAGTGCCCACCTCCGCCCGAGACAAACTTATATTGTTATAGGCTAACGTGAAAAACTTGTCATAACAATAAACTTTTCACGTTATAACGTGATACTGATCCATTTTTCTTTTTCTGGCGTGGCAGCAATACGCTTCCGTACAATACTATTACATTTTTTAGTGATTCTAACATTACTTGTTTTGTTCTTTTGCGCTCACTATGTGGTCGAGATCTCTTGTTGGCATCGGCAGGAGGCTTGCTTTTTTGACGTTTTAGAAATCGCTGTATATCCATGTGATAGAATCCAGACCCACTAGGCAGCCTTGTGCTTTGACAGATAGCTACCTAGCAAGAGCTGAGAGCTGGCTAGCTGACAGATAGCTACCTAGCAAGAGCTGAGAGCTAGCTAGCTGACAGATAGCTACCTAGCCAGAGCTTAGAGCTAGCTAGCTGACAGATAGCTACCTAGCAAGAGCTTAGAGCTAGCTAGCTGACAGATAGCTACCTAGCAAGAGCTGAGAGCTAGCTAGCTGACAGATAGCTACCTAGCAAGAGCTTAGAGCTAGCTAGCTGACAGATAGCTACCTAGCAAGAGCTGAGAGCTAGCTAGCTGATAGATAGCTACCTAGCAAGAGCTAAGAGCTAGCTAGCTGACAGATAGCTACCTAGCAAAAGCGTAGAGCTAGCTAGCTGACAGATAGCTACCTAGCAAGAGCTTAGAGCTAGCTAGCTGACAGATAGCTACCTAGCAAGAGCTGAGAGCTAGCTAGCTGACAGATAGCTACCTAGCAAGAGCTAAGAGCTAGCTAGCTGACAGATAGCTACCTAGCAAGAGCTTAGAGCTAGCTAGCTGACAGATAGCTACCTAGCAAGAGCTTAGAGCTAGCTAGCTGACAGATAGCTACCTAGCAAGAGCTTAGAGCTAGCTAGCTGACATATAGCTACCTAGCAAGAGCTGAGAGCTAGCTAGCTGATAGATAGCTACCTAGCAAGAGCTAAGAGCTAGCTAGCTGACAGATAGCTACCTAGCAAAAGCTTAGAGCTAGCTAGCTGACAGATAGCTACCTAGCAAGAGCTTAGAGCTAGCTAGCTGACAGATAGCTACCTAGCAAGAGCTGAGAGCTAGCTAGCTGACAGATAGCTACCTAGCAAGAGCTAAGAGCTAGCTAGCTGACAGATAGCTACCTAGCAAGAGCTGAGAGCTAGCTAGCTGACAGATAGCTACCTAGCAAGAGCTAAGAGCTAGCAAGCCCCATTCTATGGCTCTGTCGCGAGCCTCGCTGCCGCAAGAGACGATGTGATTGGTCACAGATACCGTGTCCCAGGTACCGTAAATACTGATAATGCAGCACAATTTTGAATATGCTACGGCTTGCGCTGGTAAAACAATAAATCTTTACTCCAGCAAATTTTAAAGTAAACTCTATTTAGAGGTGCGTAAATGCTATTTCAGAAATGTAGGAGGTGCGTAAACGCCGTTTACGTGCGTTTAGCCTCCACTACAGCCCTGTATACACAGATATATTAAAATCATTATCCATGATTAGTGAAATGACTCACTCATCATGGAGAGAGAGAGAGAGAGAGGGGGGGGGGGGGGGGGGGTGACAGAAATGGAGAGAGAGAGTTCCTATGTGTCTGTTTGTGTGTGTGTGTGTGTGTGTGTGTGTGTGTGTGTGTGTGTGTGTGTGTGTGTGTGTGTTACAGATCAATTGGGCTTTCTCCTTAATTAATTTGTGCTTGTGCCTCTGGCGCTGTGCCAGAGAAAGTGAGATCACTCAGCGTGATAAAAAAAACAGCTAACAGGCTAACCTTGTAGCGGGTGCTAACAGGCTAATTGTGTAGTGGTTGCTAACAGGCTTACCCCGTAGCATGTTTGACCAGATGCTAACGAGCTAACCTTGAAGCAGGGTGCTAATGGGCTAACCATGTAGCAGGTGCTAACAGGCTAACCATGTAGCAGCAGGACTACATCAGAGCTCTATCCCGGGTGCCGTGGTGGGGGGGGGGAGTGGTCATCGTTATGTGCTGTGGGGTGCTGTGGTGTTCATTAGAGGTATATTTCCTTGAAGACACATCGATACACTTCCCAGCATGCAGTGGGAGACTTAAGGCCGGTCCTTTGAGGACGCAGAAGTCCTGCTGGTCAGCGCTAACCGCTAGCCACACCTATTAACTATTGATGCGTGCTGAAAAATAAATCACCTCTCTCACGGTTGGCAGAGCCGGGGGGGGGGGGGGGGGGGGGGGCTGTCGCTAAGGCGACCAAGGTTAGCCTGTTGTTGGCCCGCGCGTGGTTGCGAGCGTCTATTTCCGACACCGGGCTTTAGGCAGGATTTTAATTGTCCCTGTCAGCTATTTTAATGTAGCGGGTTGGACAACAGCAGCAGAAATAGACGGATTATGTTGCTTGTTTACGTCAGGTTGTGTCAGAGAGCAGGGAGTATTAACACTGTGTTTCCACCCAGATTCCACCCTGATAGATGTGATTTGATAGTTGTATTAATAGCTCATCAGTGTCACTTTGATTTCTGCTGTTAACTATTTATCTCGCACGCAGGCACGGACAAGCATTATTTCTCTCTCACACACACTCTTCCTCTCCCTCTCTCACAGATCCACACACTAACTATCTGTCTCTCACACACACATGCATCATGCACATTCTCTCACACATGCACACAGTCATGCATAGTTTTTTTGTTTGACCTTTGTGTGTATCCTGTGTGTTTTAAACAAACCTTAATTCTGGTTTGTTTTAAACTTGTGTGCTTCAAATCTTCAAAGTTCAAAGTTTCTGGTATCTTTTCCACCTGAGCTCCCTGGTCTGTTCCCAGTCATCTCCACCTTGCAGCCTTTTATCTTCACACTCGATACGAGGTGACATGCACCACCAGGGGTAACGGGAGCCATGTTGGAGCAGAGCCAGCGTGCGGCGGGCCCCTGAGGGACCATGCTAGCTTCCTTAATGTGTCTCTTACGCTTCTCTCCTAATGTGTCTCTAACGTCCCATTCACAACTTCTAGACTGTGTTTGACGGACCATTGTAGCTGACAATCCCTGTACTAGCTCATCAGAACCGCAGCACAATCATTTTTGCCAGGAAAAAGCTTTCCTCTGAATTGGTCTCATGGTGAATGACTACTTTTCTGATACATTCCCTCCAAAAAAGGTCTATAAACACACCATCTACGTAATACAAATATTTCAGGAATAATACAATTTTCAATTATTGTACACATAATTGTGTATACAATCTATATAAATTAGTGGTGGGCATAGATTAATTTGTTTAATCTAGATTAATCTTACTGTAATCTTGGAATTAATCTAGATTAATCTAGATTAAAATGGTTCATTTGAATTCTGTCGAAGGCATTCATAATATGTGTGTGGGGGGGGTGCGCGATTGTTGACGGGGGGGGGGGGGGGGGGGTGCGCGATTGTTGACGGGAGGGGGGGGGGGGGTCCCGATTGTCGACGGGGGGGGGGGGGGGGAGGGGGGCAGTAATGACACCGCGAATACGGACGTTTATCATCTTTTTTTTAAATATATATTTTTTAAGAGGCCCCTGATTGGCCGAGGCCCCGGGCTGAAGCCCAGGTAAGCCCGTGCATTAAGGCGCCACTGCCAGACCTACGACCGACGGGGGGTGGGGGGGGGGCGGTCGCCGGGCAGCTTACCTTCCTTGGTGGAAATCCGGTATAGACCCAGCTCCCAACCCAACTTTGAGAATAGATTAACGGCGATCATTTTTTTATCGCGCGATAAGAGTCTCGCGTTATCGCAGCGTGTTAACGCCGATAACGGCCCACCACTAATATAAATATAATATTTTAATGAAAAAATGACACCAATAATGCATTTATGTTGACAATGGGACTTTTTATGGTTATTTACGTTTAGCTGAACCACAAATTTAACATCTTTGCTACTTCCGGTGTATCATTGCAATCCATTGCCAGTGCAAACTTTAACTTTATACACTGGCCACAAGGGGGCACAGGTCCTTTCTGCCCATCAAAAAATGTCAGTTGTGAACATGTCTATAATGTGTCTCTAATGTGTCTCTAAATGCATCTCTAACCCGCAGGAGCATCCGATGCTTGAGGAACATCATCCACTGGAACCTCATCGCCGCCTTCATCCTGCGTAACGCCACCTGGTTCATCGTCCAGCTCACCATGAGCCCTGAGGTCCATGAGAGCAACGTGGTGAGATTAGCGCGCTCTAGCATGCTGGTGTGTCAACGTGTTAGCATTGGTAGAATGTGGTACAATGTTACTGTGTTCGCTTGGCAGTGTGCTAACATGCTGGTGTGGAGCCGACCACAAAGATCAGTGTTGCGACAGGTGCGGCCGCTTCAAAAATGCCCGCTCGCAGCGCCTGCGGCCTTTTCAATCGGTCCTTTTCAATCGGTCCTTTTCAATCTGCCCCTTTTCACATGGTGTCAGACATGTTCCATTCTGACTCAAAATGGGTTATGTTTACTTCCGGTCTGAAACATGGACACAAACAAGTCGTTTGTACATCTGGTAGAAATTAAGAAATACATTACAATGCTTAACATAAAGCGTAATTAAACAGCACAGGCAGGCAGCAATGCATATTTTACCCATTGCTGCTAGCTAGCCTGCTTTCCCAACCATCTAAGGCAGTTACAGAATGGTAAATTGGAAATGAAAAAGAAAAGATTGTAGATACGTAAACATTATTAGTCTTAACTTTACCTTTCGAAAATTACTTTGAGTTGTTGTTGAGCATTCATGAGCCAGATACTATTGGAATTTTCTTCGGTGTGAGGTAAAACGGAAATACAGATAAACTGCTTTATGGAAAGGCGGAAATTAAATGACATCACTGTGAAAAGGGCCTATTATTGGGTCATTGTAATG
Source organism: Merluccius polli (assembly GCA_030340625.1). Classification (NCBI taxonomy): domain Eukaryota; kingdom Metazoa; phylum Chordata; class Actinopteri; order Gadiformes; family Merlucciidae; genus Merluccius; species Merluccius polli. The sequence goes on along the minus strand of JAOPHQ010005801.1, from coordinate 34,174 downwards.
GTTAAAATTAACTTGACAATGCGCTGTGCTCTTACAATTCATTTTTGAATAAACTATCACCCCTTCACTGCCAAAATCAGCTTCTTGTCGTTGTTGGACATTTTGCAACGTCTTCCTTCTCTTTCTTTCCAAGTTCTAACAAGTTATTTCTGTGCACAGCACCCAAAGTATCCCAACGCAAGCATATTTTAATGTTTATGCATGGTTAATAAATGGCAGAAAAACGCAAGGTGCATCACAAGAAAGGAGCACAGCATAGGTGTGTTGTACCATAGGAAAACAATTAATGGTAAAGTGGGCGTCCCATTTAAAAAAGCTGTCCTGTGTGAGCAGCAGGGGTCGCGTTAACTGAATATTTTCCGTCATTGACCGTTTTTTTCAAACGGTGACGGAAAAAATCTGAGGGCCGTCCGTCATTTTGACAGATTGCATTTCACACCCTGACCACTTGGTGGCGATGAGCATATTAATTGGTTCTTGTATAAGAAGAGAAGTAGAAAAGAAGAAAGAAACAACAAACCCACTTGAAAGTGGCGCAACTATCGACGGTGCCCATGAAGGCCCCCCCCACAATCGTGCAGCACCCCCCCCCCCCCCGCCCGCCTGTCAACAATCGCACCCCCCCCCCCCCCCCCCCCCCCCCCCCCCCCCCCCCGCCCGTCAACAATCGCGCAACCTCTGGTGAGCAGCCCCCTTATAGCCGGCCCAACCAGACAAATACACAAGGCTACGCGTTGCATCTCTCTAGCTGCTGCTTGTGGGAGTTTACAACGTTGTTGATGGAAGGGCTTAAAACATCAAATTCATTTCAACACAAGTCAGCCAGTGCTGATTGAATGCCGATTGTCCAATCAGAAGTGGCGGCCGGGTCCATAGGGGTGTCTAGCCAGCGCCTTCTCTAATGTCATAGGCTATTGCCCCTATACACAAGGAAGTAGGCTTGGGGGGGCCAATGAATACTGCATGGCCAGCTACTGTCCACATTTTTCAATGATTTTTTTGTAGACGTCATTGGTTTTTTTATAGACCCTATCGGGGGCAGCCAAAGCGCAGCTCCACTATGGCACTACCTAAGTTGTGATTGGCTGCTTGGCTCTGCTCTCACAGCAGCGCTCAATGCTGTGTCAGTTGACAGTGAGAAAAATGGCAGCAGCCAACGCTTTAGTTCCTGTGCCTCCGGCAGCGGCAAACTATGTTGAAAGTCTGCTTTCGTCTACTGTTTGGAGACTTTCTCTCTTTTGGTCAAACAGCGTCTCATTCAGAGTCTCTGCCCGCTCTGGCACTCTGTGTCAGTGGGCTCCAGTGGTGCGGTCTCTGGCGCTAAAGTGGCTTTTTGGCTGCTTGTTACCCAGAAATCAACCATTTAACAGGGTAGGCCTGAAAAACCATCTCCATCACTTCAAGTCTAAGTGAACCCCCGGTTTTAGCTTGAATTCAAACGCTATAAGATTTTAAAAAATGCGTTTTGGGCTAAGAGTTCTAGGAAGGAGGGGAGACGTGTTATCCCCATGGTTACGACTCACGCTAACTTTGTGATCATTTATTCTAAGCTAGTACTGTCATTGTGTATGAGAGTTATAATGAGCGAAGTTGTATATGAAATGCGCCACTCAACATAGGCAGGCATTGCCAGCACCATGGCTACCTGCCTCGCACTGCTGGTTTCTCTGGAAGCTAAGCGGGGCTGGTCTGGTCCATCCTTGGATGGGAGACCAGTTGGTGTTGGAGGGCCAGTAGGGGGCGCTCATCCCTCTGGTCTATGTAAGATCCCCAATGCCCCGGGACCACGGACGTAATTTACGGGGAGGACACGGGGGACATGTCCCCCGCACTTTTTCAAAAGGCCGTTTTAGTCCCCCGCACTTTTTACCGTCCAAAAACAATATAGTGAACAGAGACGGGTCAAGCACTAGGACCAAGCGGAAAACTGCCGCTCAAGCTGATTGTTCGCTAGCAGAGCCCTGGAAGACGTGTCTTAAAGAGACAGGCGTCATTTTAATAGGCTCATACAATATTAATATCTGAACTTGCACCTATTATTTCAAGAATCATGAAAGGCTTTCAGCAAATATTAAGGTGCTATTAATTACATATTAATAAGACAAATCTACCACATAATAAGTTAAACTACACAAAATGAGACAGGCCTATAGACAATTCTAGTATTGGCTGTATCAGATTGTGATGCCAGCTGAACTAACACACCTAATGAAACATAAAAATCAAATGTTTTACCCATTCAAAATATTAAATGACTTACTAATTAATTATCAGAATTAATCAGAATATGTGCTTCAACTAGCTCTCTCTATTTTGACCATACATGTGTTTGTATCCCTGTTAATATAGCCTACACATAACACAACACTTGTACTTGTACTTTCAGTACTTGAGTAGTACATTTTAAATACTTCTACTTGCAATACTTAAATACAAAACATTTTGAATACTTTAGTAATTCCACTTAAGTATGGTTTTTAAAGAACACTTCTACTTCTACTCAAGTCACTTTTTTGATATAGTACTTCTACTCAAGTCTTGGTCTCCAGTACTTTATACATCTCTGTGTGTATTACACCAGAACATAATAGTAGTCAGTAATTGCAGACCATGCTCCAAGGAAAATCAATGAAAGAGGGAGATCATTTTGAATCTGAAAACATGGTAAAATGCACCAGAATGCGGGAAATTGCAACTACTTCTTTCAAATTTTTCTGGGGGAGGACCCCCAGACCCCCCGTTTAAATATGTCCCCCCCCACTCTCAAAACGCTGATTACGCCCTTGCCCGGGACGGAGGTGGGGACTCTGTCCTGTCTAGAGCACCGTCTTCTGGATGAGACGTTAAAACCGAGGTCCTGACTCCCTGTGGTCACTAAAGATCCCGTCGCAAGAGTAGGGGTGCTAACCCCGGTGTCTCCATCACTAGAGTAGGGGTGCTAACCCCGGTGTCTCCATCACTAGAGTAGGGTGCTAACCCCGGTGTCTCCATCACTAGAGTAGGGGTGCTAACCCCGGTGTCTCCATCACTAGAGTAGGGGTGATAACCCCGGTGTCTCCATCGCAAGAGTAGGGGTGCTAACCCCGGTGTCTCCATCACTAGAGTAGGGGTGCTAACCCCGGTGTCTCCATCACTAGAGTAGGGGTGCTAACCCCGGTGTCTCCGTCACTAGAGTAGGGGTGCTAACCCCGGTGTCTCCGTCACTAGAGTAGGGTGCTAACCCCGGTGTCTCCATCACTAGAGTAGGGGTGCTAACCCCGGTGTCTCCGTCACTAGAGTAGGGGTGCTAACCCCGGTGTCTCCGTCACTAGAGTAGGGTGCTAACCCCGGTGTCTCCATCACTAGAGTAGGGGTGCTAACCCCGGTGTCTCCATCACTAGAGTAGGGGTGCTAACCCCGGTGTCTCCGTCACTAGAGTAGGGGTGCTAACCCCGGTGTCTCCGTCACTAGAGTAGGGGTGCTAACCCCGGTGTCTCCGTCACTAGAGTAGGGTGCTAACCCCGGTGTCCCGGCCAAATTCCCAACCTGGCTCTTGTACCATCATGGCCACCTAATCATCCCCTGTGGCCTCATTTATAAAGGTCTCTGCGCACGAAAATGTTGTGGAAATAGGGATGAAATGTGCGTACGCATCTTTCACCGCCAACGTCGTGATTTATAGAAAAAAACCTTGCGGAAAAGAGTGCGTAGAACTCTACGCATCCTTTCACCCTGGAGTAAAGCTCCCGCAAAGTTTTTCAAACAGTGATCTCCGGAGACGACCACAGGAAGAAGGTGGCGGTAATGCACTATATGTGTTTGCAAACCGCCAATAACGCCAAAAGAAGAAGAAGACGCTGTAACCCCCGGAGCTCATTGCGGACCCAACGCATATTGCGCACCACATATGAGTTATTTATTCATTTATATATTTATTTTATGAAAAGCACCCATTATGAAATATGAATTAAAGCAAAATTATGTTCAACACACTACAGCCCTTTCAAATCACAATCCTCGGCCAGACCAACTGTATCACTTAAACATTTAAATAATGAGCTTGATAAATAAGCCATAAAATAGACTTGCGTTGGTCTACTTCATTTAGAAGCACTTCGATCTCCGAATCTGAAAAACGCCTTCTTTTTTAAAAGGTGCATCCATTTTTCCGTCTAATGATTGGTCAGAAAAGGCTCCTTCCTACTTATAAATATGAAGTGATTAATTAGCATTGACCTTTTAAGGACTATTAAGGGATGGACTTGGGAGGAGCAGAGCGCTCTGCACGCACGCCAAATTAGACGCACGTTGGTATTTATAACGAGGAGAGTGCGTACCGGTGTGCGCAGCAACGTTTTATAAATCGGAATGTTTTTGTGCGTACGCACATTCTGAGGTTTGGGCGTACGCAATGTTCTACAGAGGGTTTCACGCAGAGGTTTATAAATGAGGCCCCAGGTCTCTAATTGAATAGTTTCATCCCTCACCTCTCCACTGAGCCAGTGTGTGGTGAGCGATCTGGCGCATACTGGCTGCCTGCCTCACCCAGGTGGTGCTGCACACTGGTAGTGGATGAGGTGTCATATCCCCCCCACACACACACACACTATGTCAAGCGCTTTGGGTGTCTTGAAAAGCGCTATATAAATGCAATGAATTATTATTATTATTATTATTAGTAGTGGTATTATTATTATTGTTATTGTTATTATTATTATTATTATTATTATTATTATTATACTATACTATACGTTTCTGAGAAGCTTAACCCTCTCTTGGACGTGGCCATTAACATCAACCGCTGCCCAGACGGATCTCCACACATCCGCATAAACCTCATCGCCGGTGTCCCGAATGTTCACAAACTGGTTGGCAAAAAAGATAGGATTTGATGTTGTCTCTAATGTCTTACTTTTTATGAGTTTGCACCCAGCTCAGGAGCCGCCACTGCCAATCTTATCGGCATAAAGTTACTAAAGTTCAACTTTTGTCCCACCCCATTCTGTGCATCACAAGCCCCCGCATGCGAGCTGTCCCATAATTATTTGTCCCACCTGATATCGCATCCAATACAAGTGACTGGGAGGTGCCAATGGCGTGATGTCACCTCTGGTGGGCACCACACCTGTGGTGCATGAGCAATCATGGCATCCAGGATAAACCAGCTATCAACACACACACGGGGGGAGAGCCACTGTCATGGCAGCATGTTATACCTGCTCGGCTTGTACCATCTTGCCATCTCCAATAAATGGATATACTCTCAAAAAACATCTACCTGTGTCCTCCTGTGTCGGAGGGCCCCAGCAAAGCCTCTTAGGGGGGCTTCAGCAAAGTGTGGCAGCAAACCGTTGCTACAATCATATTTTTTCTTTCTTTTCTGTACATTAGGGAATGTATGTATCCTCTTAACTGTTCAATAAATCTACCTTTCTGACATCTATGTAAGCTTTTTGAAAGGCACTTAATGAATTAAAAAGCGATAAAAGTGCTGCAAGGTGCTTCATTCGACCGATAATGTTTTTTAGACAGGTGGTGTCTCATTTTTCATAATCATTTATGAACGTGAAGGTATTCAAAAGCGGTGGGTGTATTGAATCATGAGTGAAACGTTTCAAAGGTCACTGATTGGATGTCTTTCCAGGTGTGGTGCCGCCTGGTCACGGCCTCCTTCAACTATTTCCACTCCACTAACTTCTTCTGGATGTTTGGCGAGGGATGCTACTTGCACACCGCCATTGTGCTCACCTACTCCACTGACCGCCTGCGCAAGTGGATGTTCATCTGCATTGGCTGGTGTAAGTCACATGACCCTCACCCTGCAGCCAATCGCTGAATGTTGTGGTTCTCTGTAAGCAGACCTTTACAGTTACATGTTTGTATGTGTGTATAATACATGTTTAAAATCCTACTCCAGTTATACAGTTCTCTAGGTTGGTTAAGTCTTTACTGGCAGTTGGGGGTTTAACTGACTAATGGTACCTGGTAGTTAAACTAACTCATGGTAGTTCAACTGACTAATGGTAGTTAAATTAACTAATGGTAGTTAAACTTACTAATGGTAGTTAAACTGCCTAATGGTAGTTTAACTGACTAATGGTACATGATAGTTAAACTGACAAATGGTAGCTAAACTAACTAATGGTAGTTAAACTGACAAATGGTAGCTAAACTAACTAATGGTAGTTAAACTGACTAACGGTAGTTAAACTGACTAAGGGTACCTGGTAGTTAACTAACTAATGGTAGTTAAACTTAATAATGGTAGTTCAACTAACTAATGGTAGTTAAACTGACTAATGGTACATGATAGTTAAACTAACTAATGGTAGTTTAACTGACTAATGGTACCTAGTAGTTAAACTAACTAATGTTAGTTAAACTGACTAATGGTAGTTTAACTGACTAATGGTACCTGGTATTTAAACCAGCTAATGGTAGTTAAACTGACTAATGGTAGTTTAACTGACTAATTGTACATGGTAGTTAAACTGAATAATAGTAGTTTAACTGACTAATGGTACCTGGTAGTTAAACTAACTAATAGTAGTTAAACTGACTAATGGTAGTTAAACTGACTAATGGTAGTTTAACTGACTAATGGCAGTTCAGCTGACTTATGGTAGTTTAACTGACTAACGGTAGTTTAACTAACTAATGGTAGTTAAACTGACTAATGGCAGTTCAGCTGACTTATGGTAGTTTAACTGACTAACGGTAGTTTAACTGTCTACGTTCATGTGCTGTACCAGTTAAACCAGCTAATGGTAGTTAAACTGACTAACGGTAGTTTAACTGGCTAACGGTAGTTTAACTGACTAACTACCGTTAGTCAGTGCTGTACCTGGTAGTTTGTAGCGTGCCAGAGAGTGTGCGTTTGTGGATTATGGTCTTATTTTAGTTGGGGCGTGAACCCGGGGCAGGCTGAGCCAGAAATAGACCAGAGAATCTTAGGTAGGCCGGTGCAGTGTGGGAACAAGGGCAGGGGTGTTGGGTGGTGGGGGGGGGGGGGGGGGGGGGGGGGGGGGGTAGCTCTGAACAATATTACTTTCCATGGATTGCAGGTTATGGTTTCCACCCCGATGGCTTTTTTGTTTTCGCATAATGCACATCCTTGACATTGAAGTCAGCGATATCGTATTTATTGCTTATGTCACTACTTATTGAAATAAGATATGGATATCAGTTGTGAGAATATGGCTGCTTATACCTGTGCCCCCTGTATATGATGGTCTACCCTTTGAACCTGTCCTTTCCTATCCCTAACCTATCCAATGGTACAGCAGCAGTAGTACTAATGTTAAACGAGCAGTACTCACTCTTGTGACTTGGTGTTTTTATGAACAGTGAGCTGCTAAAGCAAGAGAATGAAACTTGTGATGCGGTGGTTATAAATTCCAGTATTCCCCAAAGGTAGACTAGAAGGACTGTAAGCTTAGGGTCATATCTACCAGCATCCCTCCTCTAGATCCGTGTTTCCCAGCCTTTTAGGGGCTAAAGCGCATCACGCAACCACACATGTCTTTGTGGGGTAATGACACCCATGAATAAAGAATAATATTCAGACCTAGACATGGGATCACAAGCCAACAGTGGTTGCACATCGCATTCACAAATTTAAAGTTGTAACAAACACACCAACCTAAAGTTGAATGATTATGAAAAATGTCACACACATTGATATGTTATGAGTAATTTTCGCAATATTTCACACACAGCAGATTGTCAAACACACATGGATACAGGCTCATACAAATCAGAGAGGTAATGGCATTATTTGTAAAAAATGAAGCAACTCATAAATACTACTAATCATATTGTCACATGTTGCCACACTGGTTAGCAACCACTGCTCTAGATTATGGTGTTATACAAGAGGAACAGAAGGCTGTCCAACTGCGTCACTCTCAGAAGGATTTACTGTCCTTATGTGGTCATTTGACGACATATCTTCAGGGTTTTAAGATGTGCTGAAGATCCACACACAAATAAAAGCAAAGAAAAAAAAGTGTATAATACTTGTATGTGTATAATCTTAGTGTGTGTGTGTGCCTGTGTGGTGTGTTTGCTGTGTGTGTGTGTGTGTATTTGTGTTGGTTTGTGTTTGGTGTGTGTATGTGTGTGTGTGTGTGTGTGTGTGTGTGTGTTTGTGTGTGTTACCAGAGCATCCCTTTGTTGATAATGTTTCTATCTTTAAATATCAGACTAATAGCAGGGGGGGTCATGAAAGCCATTCAGGAACCTGCCTGAGTTGACCCCCTTCCTAAAGCGCTTGTATTTCCTCTGACAGCTATGAAAATTATTGGTGCAGCTTTCTTTAATGCTTCCTTCACATTGTCAAACTGTGCTTCTGAGATTAGTGCTATTGTGCCGGCCGCTCGGCTTTACCCCCAAGGCGCTGTGAAATACGTTTGAAAACCACCAGGCCAACAGGAAGTGGCAGCAAATTACAGCGCTGCCGTGAAAATAAAAAACAAGCTCAAGTTATGTTTACACCTTGTAGTCATAGTGCTCCCACCCCGGTATGCATGGACAGTAGATATGGCCAGAGATATAGGAAAGGGTATCCATGTGCTTCTGGATAAAAGAGCCCACCTTGGGAGAGAACAGGAGTGTTGTGTTTGCCCTGGTTCCATTGTACAGGTTGGACTGGTTTGCAGAGCGATAAGTGGGTCGCCTGCGCAGCGTCACGTCTTTGTCTGACTTTAATACCAAGCATTATATAGTACAGGGTGATGCAGAGTGGAGGTTTTCAGACTCAGATTCAGGACTTTATTATTCCCGAGGGAAATTATCACTGCCCAAGATAGACAAGTAATAATGATATATACAGAGTAGCAATAAAATAAGTACAAATTCTATGAGGCTGGTTTGAACACCTTACAACTATGCAACACAACAATACTGCAACGCCCAAGACTGAGACCCCCATCACTTCCTGGGGCCGAGATAAAGAGATCCCTCTGCGTCTGGACAAGGGGTGGCAAGGAGGATGTCAAGGTCTTCTAGGACTGTCTCGGTTTCACTTGGCAGCCAGAAATGGTCGCTCTGAGCACCTTATTGTCTGCTGGCGACTTAGCGAAACAGCACATCACGATGCATTACCGTCATCCACAGAGCCGGCGTTCTGTTCTTTTCTAAAGAAAGCGCTGGGAGGGTGACAGGTCCTGGCTTGCCGCAGCAGATCTCGCCACTCAAGGCACTATTACTCTGACAGATCTTGGCAGAGACCCACGAGGAACTCAGAGAAATGACAATCATTGGATATCCCTCTCTTTTCCCTAACCCTGAGTTGTCATGGAAGTGGCTGCGGACGGTAGAGCAGGTCGCTCGGTTTGATTGGCGAGTTGTTGGTTCAGTCCTCCGCTGTTCCTGGTGTAAGTGCTGATGTGTCCTTGAACAAGGGAAGCTAGTCCCTCGCTGCTCTCCCCAGAGCCGGCCTGGTGGTGGCACGGCGTGGCAGACCCTGCCACCGTTGTGTGGAGGATGTGTTCATGCATGGGTGAGTGAGAAGCATGACATGAAAAGATTTTGAAAAAACAGAAAAAACAACTTTGTCAGATTTAAATCGCTGAGAGAGAGAGAGAGAGAGAGAGAGAAAGAGAGAGAGAGGGAGAGAGAAAAGAGAGCGAGAGAGGGAGAGAGAAAAGAGAGGGAGAGAGGGAGAGAGAAAAGAGAGCGAGAGAGAGAGAGAGAGAGAGAGAGAGAAAAGGGAGAGAGCGAGAAAGAGAGGGTTCATTATTTTCTGTCACTTTGTTTCTCCCTTGCAGGTATACCCTTCCCAATCATTGTTGCGTGGGCCATCGGGAAGTTGTACTACGACAACGAAAAGTGAGTAGCTTGATGTATGGTTACCATGACAACACGAAAAGACACCAGTGTCGTCCAGTCCCCCACTGTTCCTATCATAATCAATAACAAAGCCGAAGCCAGGATCACCAGGCTCTCCAGGACAGCCTGTGGTCCTAATTTAAACAATATGCTCTAGAACACATTCAATTAATCTCACAGCACCCGGCCTGTCACCTCTAACAAATTAATATAAAACCACTATTAAGTGGCCCTCGCTTGACAATTACAGGCCAAGTATTCAGAAATAGAATGAAGGAAGACATAGATTGGATAAGAGGGGTGGTAGTGGACTAAACAGGACTGAAGGGTAATGATGTCGTTCCAGGTGCTGGTTTGGGAAGCGGGCTGGAGTCTACACAGACTACATCTACCAGGGACCTATGATCCTGGTCTTGGTGGTAAGAGATTCAGATTCAGCTTTATTTTAATCCTTTTTAATCCTGAGGGAAATTGTTCCTTTCTGCTCTGCTCGAGATAGAAAATAATAATACAAAATATAGAATAGAAAAGTAAAAATAGAGAAGTAAAAATATGACAGTAAGGCAATGAAAATATGAAATATAGAACTATATGTATACACTAAAATGTATGTACCGTATCGAATGTATCATACATTTTGATGTATCCTTGTTACAGTACTTCTTCTTGATTGGCGAGGTATTTCATGTTTTAAAGTGTGGCTTACAGGGATGCCCTGGTTTGCAGTACACCTTCATCAAAAGTTGACCTGGTTCTATTTTAATCTAGTCATCTAATCATTCATCTAGTCATTCATTTAGTCAGAAACAAAACCTGAAATCTCTGGTTTATTTCTGACTACATGCATGACTAGATGAATCAGGCATACAGTAAGCATCAAAAGTACGATCACTTTTCCTGAGGAAACTATAGATGCGTAAACTTCTACATTTCATCATTCCCTGAATATGGGTGGAAATTTGGGCGAATTTGGGCAGAAGGAGCTGAACGCACAGTTCCTTCACTCCAGGTGCACAGCGAGCTCTGATGCCGTTTTTCGGCAGTGTTTATTATAGGACATTTATTATTTATTTCCCATTTGAACTTTGGTGGTTGCAAGTTAAAAATAACTTGGGGGCCGGGGGGGTCACACTTGCTTAAAATCTAAGCACTCACAGTATTGTCCCAAACAAATGGCATATATTACATTATATATAATCTATTATTAATCTCAGTATCATACAAAAGTGATACAAAAACATTTTTTAAGTGTCTCTTCAGTTGAAATACAGCTACTCTGATAACATTATTTTCCCTTAAAATAATAAACCTTGACTGTTCAGATTTCTCTAGCTGAATAGTTTTAAATCGTTCTGCCACCATAGACTTGTGCACATCTGATACAATAGATTTCAGTCATAAAGCAATTGGTCCATCCTTTATTTTCCATATTTATTACATAATTTATTACATATTATTTATAAGAGAAAGGGGAAGAGACTATAAGTTATATAATTTCCACTTGGTAAAGGGAACACAGACGATTGCATCACTTATGTCAGAATGAAAACTAAATTCCATGAAAAAATGTTTTTAACCGTTCTTAGTTTTTTAGAAGAGGTAAATAGAATATATTATGTAATATATACAGAGCTGCCAAGCGTCACGCTTTGAGTGTGACAGTCACGCAAGTTGACCCATTACACCACACGCCACACTTGACATTTCTCACGCTTATTTCCCCATTCAATACTCAATACTCAAAAAACAATTTTCATGATAATAAACTTTGGTCCTTGCGGCCGTAGTTCGAGTAACTCTGATTGACTGACCCAAGGGCGTAACTTTGGGTCTCGCGGCATATTTATTTATTTGTTTATTTATTTATTGAATCATTTTCTTGTGTAAAAGGTGACATGCCAATTTGCCGTTCTTGTATTAGAAATACATTGCGATACTTTTACTGATTTTGGCTACTTTTTGACTATTTATGCCATAATGACACAGTAGTTAAATTCAGTGTTTAAGCACTAGCCAACAGTGGCAGCTTCCACCTAATTGATTTTGTGTGTGTGTTCACTATCTTATGAAAAAAAACACAAGAACTTAAAGATTAATCAATTGCATCACTGTATTGGCACCTACATGCAACCATAACCCTAACCCTAACCATAACCATAACCATAACCATAACCCTTTTTGGAGTGAATTGTTTCACAGTAGACTGCGGACGCTGTAGACTCTGCTCTGCGAGCGGACGCTGTAGACTCTGCTCGTCTCTGCTCACCACCGCGAACGGGTTTATGAGAACCCAGATCGTTTCACACAGACGCGGGAGGGAACCTTTTGCTTCAGTATCAGATGTCTAGGGGCGTGATGACAAATCGTCGGTATATTACGAGTTGGGATGAGAACGTGTTGGATATTATGGCCCCCCCTTGTTCAGATGCGTTCTGCGGTCCATGCTATATAGTGCATGAAATGAACCACTGAGAATTCGAACACCACTACAAAATGGCGAGCACCCTATATTGTGCACTATATCCGTGATAGGGAACGATTTCGAACACAGCTCATGGTATAACAATAGGGGTATTTACCTCCTTTTCGTCAGGATTTTTACTCTTTTTCGACCAACAATGAAAAAGAGTTGTCTGGCTGCCTTTCCGTGTCCTTTTCATCGCCACATTCATTTAGCATGAACTTTCTCAACTATTCATCCCAGCGACTGCGCGAAATAGTTCGGTTTGGTAAAGAAAACGGGTTGGGTCATACCAAGTAGTCGGTGGGCGGGCGGGGAGGGGGGGTACATTACAGATGATTAAAACATGATACTATCTTGCTGCCAAATTAAATTAATAAAGAAAACAAACAGAATATTTCATATTTTTCTGAATTATGTGTGATGATATTGGGGGGGTTATATTAGCTGGATCTGATTTTTGGGGGGGTCATGACCCCCCTAACCCCCCCGCAAATTACGCGCCTGGACTGACCGAGATAACCAATCCCAGACCAATCCAGTCCTTTGTGCCTAAATCTAACCAACCACGGAAGGCACCACGCAATATAAATCAATCAGAAGCAACGTAAAGGCCGCAGTATACTCGCCGTTCCCAAGCTGTCGCGCGACAATGTGACGTCACGGGGAGGACGGTAACTATTTATACTCGCGCTGGTGGCCGCGACATTATTCTACATCACTTCCCCACCTGGTCAGCCATCAACAGTCCAGTGTATGGCAGCAGTTCTCATATGAAGTGTTTGTAAGCATCCATCTTAATAACTTAGTGATTATCTTAGCCTATATACTTTTATTTTATAACTTACTGCCGCTTTGAGATTGTTTTTCAGCCACGTAATTCCACTCGTCTTTGACCACAACAACAGTAGACAGCACTTACATAAAACCACGGTTTATTAGCGAAAAACTATAGGCATACACCACACAATAAAACAGAACATATAAAGAAAGAAGCCTTAGCAATAAGGCGCATTACAATGTGCCTTCGAACTCATCCGTGTTTCTGTTTCCGCTTTGTCGCGCGCCGCTGAAAAAAAAAGAGCTGTGCGCGACACGGCGCGTTCGGGCCAAAATCCTGTCGCGCCGGCGAGATCTACGTCATTTTGACGTCACAACGTCGCGCGACAGCTTGGGAACGGCGAGTATACCGCAGCCTTAAAGAAGCACTATGCAACTCGTTTATCAAAAATAACCTTAACCATGCAGGTTGAGAGTCGTTCTGATCGTTCTACAACACTTTCTGGGTTGTTTGGTGGGTGTTTCATCTCCCCCTGTTGGGTCCCCGCGGAAAAACAGAACATGCAACTTCATGTGGCCGTCCCGGCCACTTACGGATGTGACGCAGCGGAAGTATCCAATCGCGCCTCGAAAATGTAGTCAGATTGTAGTTTCACTGCTTTACGGTAGACCTGGGCGGGGGTGCCAAACATGGGTCCGGCTGAATATAGAGAGTCAGTTGCAAGGCAATTCTGGATCAATCGACAAATCCACTATGGATCCATCAAGACCCAAGAGGGGAAGGTCGGAGGAATCGAAGAATAAGAGAAAGGATTATGATAAACAAAGAAACCAGACACGAGTGAACATAGGGCGAGCTTATGCGGAATGGCGTCAACTGAGAGACTCGGAAGAATGCAAAACGGACGCCGACTTGGCTGTCTTGCAGCTGAAATTGTAAGTAGCCTACCCTTGGGTGAACTTCGTTTTCGTAATGTGGTTTGAGAGTCTGTTGAACAATGTGTTTTGCTCGACCGTTTTATTGTGAGCCCTGTATGTGTTTCGCTTGGTTGCTTCATGGCTAGCTTGCTAGCTAGTGAGGGTTTATCCTAGCAGTGACTTGCTACCACACATGTTTGTTTGCGGTCCGAATCCAGGTTCTCGTTGTGTATTACTATTTATTTATCGAAGTGGGGGGTGGGGGGCGTTTTTACGACAGTGTTGTAGGCCTATTCCGAAGCTGCAGGGGGAGCTCTATAGTGAGAAATGCGAGCCCAATTCCGGCGAAAACCCAGAAACAGCGGAGGTTGCATAGCGCACCTTTAACGCGACGCTCACGCGACGCTCACGTCCCCGGTGGAAATGTGTTCAGCTTCAGCTTGTCCCAAAGAGAAACGCGGTCTCTATCGTGTGGCAGTATTTTGGCTTTAAAAGGGAGGATACGGCTCTGTGCTTCGTTCGTTGTTCAATAAATCTGAAGTAAAAGTACTTAATTTGTATCTTCTTCATTTATTTTCAGACACTGTAGGTTTTACAGTCCTTTTTAAAGTGACAATAAAAAAAATAGTTGCAATAAATAGGTCCGGGGGAATCATACTAGCATCAATTTAACTGGCTGTGGAGCAATTATGCTGCGAGTGGCCAAACTTTTTTTTGCGCAAGGGTTGGTGGTAGTTATCGTCCATTTATTGTTATCGAGGTGAACTGCTCAATATATCGTGATATTGATTTTAGGCCATATCGCCCAGCCCTACGCCAAGACCCGCCTTAAGGCCGCAGTATACTCACCGTTCCCAAGCTGTCGTGCGACATTGTGACGTCAAAATGACGTAGATCTCGCCGGCGCGACAGGATTTTGGCCCGTTCGCGCCGTGTCGCGCACCTCTCTTTTTTTTTCAGCGGCGCGCGACAAAGCGGAAACAGAAACACGGACGAGTTCGAAGGCACATTTTAATGCGCCTTATTGCTAAGGTAGTATTATTAAGAATAGTGATGTTCGTCATTGGTTACAAATGTAGCCACTAACAAGCTAGCTAGCTTGGTGTGGTGCAACTACGATCACAGAGAAATGAACTTCATCCAGTGCCACAGGGGTAATGACACCCATGATTACAGAATAATATTCAGACCTAGTCATGGATCAGGGATCACAAGCCAACAGACTTTGAACACCACGGCTCTAGACAAACAGCGTGATGCTTTGTTCGGTTGTTGTCCTCACAGATCAACTTCATCTTCCTCTTCAACATCGTGAGGATCCTCATGACCAAACTACGAGCCTCCACCACATCGGAAACCATCCAGTACAGGTACACTACTAACCTACCTGGTACAGGTACACTACTAACCTACCTGGTACTGTACACTACTAACCTACAGGTACACTACTAACCTACCCGGTACAGGTACACTACTAACCTACAGGTACACTACTAACCTACCTGGTACAGGTACACTACTAACCTACAGGTACACTACTAACCTACCTGGTACAGGTACACTACTAACCTACAGGTACACTACTAACCTACCTGGTACAGGTACACTACTAACCTACAGGTACACTACTAACCTGCCAGTACAGGTACACTACTAACCTACAGGTACACTACTAACCTACCTGGTACAGGTACACTACTAACCTACAGGTACACTACTAACCTACCTGGTACAGGTACACTACTAACCTACAGGTACACTACTAACCTACCTGGTACAGGTACACTACTAACCTACAGGTACACTACTAACCTACCCGGTACAGGTACACTACTAACCTACAGGTACACTACTAACCTACCTGGTACAGGTACACTACTAACCTACAGGTACACTACTAACCTGCCAGTACAGGTACACTACTAACCTGCCAGTACAGGTACACTATTAACCTACCAGTACAGGTACACTACTAACCTACAGGTACACTACTAACCTGCCAGTACAGGTACACTACTAACCTGCCAGTACAGGTACACTATTAACCTACCAGTACAGGTACAATTCCAGTAGGCTTAATGTAGAAATGTGCATTTACTGTAACCTATGGTGTACAATGTATAGTACTATAGGTGATGGGTCACAACTATATGTATTGATATGTATATATATTACATTACATATGTATATGTGATGAGATGTAGCTCCACACTACTGTGGCTTCTACACATCACAGACGGCCGGGTGGATCACAGTTTATTTTATTACACAGCGTATTCCTGTATCACAGTCGGGATAACAGTCTCTGTGCATTCCTTATTGCTCTGTCTAATTTAATAAACAAAAACACATCAATGTGGTGTTACAAAATAAAACATAACTTGGTGTAATCGTATAGTGTATATTATTACCAACTATATTCTAGTACAGGGCTATTCAAGTTAAGGGGGGCTGGAAAAATGAAGAGTAGCCTAATTATCGCATTTAAGCATTTACATGTGAACATAAAAAACAACACTAAATACCATTATTACTGTGCATAAAGAGTGTTTATTCACATTTGTTTATCTAACATACGAAATAGGGCAGTCAGTTTATACATTTCTAGATAGACCTGTTTTTTCAATAAATCACAAGATTGATTTAAAAATGATTTCATTAATGTGACCGATCGAAAGACATTGAACCTTTTAACATTGAACCTGTACATTGAACCTGAATCTTCATTTCATTCATATTATTCAAATTAACAATAAACAAATTAAATTGCCTGATATAAAATACATCCAGCAACAAATGATCATGTTATTTAAATTTAACAGAAGTCCAAACACATCTTCTCGAAAACTTAATCAAAGGATCATACACACATGCACAAATCTGCTGCATCGCTGCGGTCTGCTGACTCGGCGATAGCCATGGCATCACCTCTGCGTGTTTTAACTTATCCAAAAGGCTTTCAAATACATCTGTTGCAAGAGCTTCAACTCTTCTGATCGTTGTTGTGTCGGACATTGGTATTTTTCAGATAGCCGAAATGATGTTCTTCTTCACCTTATCATCAGCTACATCTTCGATGACAGCTAGCTTGCAGTCTCTCACTGTTTCACCATCTGTGAAGGGTTTCTCTTTTTATCCATTCAACACAGAGGGAAGCTTTGGTTCTCCTCTCTTGTTCCCAACCGGACCGGGTCGTTATAGCGACCCTCTGTTGGTCATTCACAGAGAGACTCTGCACTTTGATTCAACGCACATCTGAACCCATCGGATCACATGGTCCATTGAAGTTGGAGTGATACGTGACGCCGTGCCTTCCCAGTTTGTATTATTTTGTTACTGCGATAGCCTTGTTGCAGATCAAACATATGGGCTTTGGTCCCACATTACTAAATAGATACTTTTGGCCTTTGGCCTTTTCAATGTGGATGACATTTTAGCTCTCAAAACTTTTTTTTAACTCTCTTTTTTAACTTTTTGCCACAGCAGAGACAGACATGCTCACAGAGAGTGTGCAGGGTCATGGCCGGGTCGTAGGGGTGGGACAAAGCGGATAACATGGTTTCCTTTTGGAGGAAATTGAACTGACTCTCATTGTTGCTCAGAAACACCTTTTTCTTTCGGGGAAAAATTATTGCTATATTAATATATATATATATATATATATATATATATATATATATATATATATATATATATATATATATATATAATATTGACTGTTCAATATATAATATATAATAAATATTATTATTGTTGCACTACGTTTCCCAAAATGTAACCAAGTTTTACTCATTCTACTCCGTTACATACACCCCCCTTAAATTATGCTGGAGCAACATACACAAAGATCAAGTACAGCTACATTTTTTATCTCAACTACACAGGGAAAATAAATACAGTAGAAAAGAAAAAAAAATGGTGTGGCTCTCGAGCACTGATGTACGAAAAAGTCAATGTTAGAAACTTTTTTCTTAAGAAGTGTTTAAGAACAGGGTGGTACCAAAACCTGTACTTATCACAGACAGAGATACCCCATAACTTTGTCCTTTTGTGTGCCATTGTGTACATCTCGCATACCTGTACATAACTTCACCCGATTAGTGTAGAGCCACTATTGTCAGTTTCGCTCTTACCACACACCACCTAAGTGGCTTTTCCTGGGGCCCTCCGACACAGGACACGGGTAGATGTTGATATAAGTATGCTTTTAATGGAGATGGCAAGATGTTACAGCCGAGCTGATGTTACACTCTGCCATGACCGTCGTAGCTCTCTCCTGAGTGTGTGTGGTGATAGCTGGTTTATCCTGGGTGCCATGATTGCTCTGCACCACAGGTGTGCAGCCTCACCCAGCCCAGAGTCCAATCAGTCTGACTCGGGCCAGGTGAGGCTGTAAACCAGCTATCAACCACACACACTCCACACACACCCTCCACAATGGCATAATCAGTTTGGCTACAATATAACCAACAGTGTGTGAATTGCGCAGGGTCGTTACATTTTGCTGGAACGTATTTCCCGCCGACACAATGTGTCGCTGTGACGCGTAGCGGGTCTGATGATCAGTCAGTCAGAGGCTGCATGAGTGATGTGGTCATGTTCAGAGTCATCAGAAATACTGTCTGGCACTTCTTCTCACTGGCCTGTCCCCATGGCATCCACTAAAAAGGTATCGCCGAGACCATCTCCCTCAGGAACAATCTCACTCCCTACTTCCGCTTGGACTGACAACTGTATGAGCCAGTTCATGGTGCGTGCTTGAGTATCCTCCTGATTATCCAAAACGGAGAACTTTTGCATGGCATGTCAGATTGTGACACTCGGGAGACTGCTTGGTGTCCATCTTGCTAAGGAAATGTGTGACGGTATCTCGGACCGTGTACACGTTGATTCCAGATCTCACATACACCACATCAAAAGGGGTTGAGACCCACCGGTCTGTGACCTTCTACTTGCTTCTCTCACCACGATTGGCTAGCAGCACCCTGTCACCCACAGTCAACAGCAACCCTCTGACCTTGGGATTGTAGATCTTGCTGTGACAGGCTTGCTCTCCAAAGGCATGCTGCTGAGCAATCTGTGTGCCGTCAGAGAGATCTGTCCTTAAATAGTGCACAAACACATGGTGGCTGACGACGTTGGTATCCTCCAGGACATAATGGAACATGATATCAAAGCGTGGGCCCCGCCCAAACATCAAGTAAAACGGCGCAAATCCTGTGGTCTCGTGCGCTGTGCAGTTATAGCAGAAGGTCAACATCTGGAGCATCTGCGTCCAGTTGGACTTGCACTTCAGGGGGAGAGTTTGTATGCCTTCAAGAGTTCTGTTGAACCTTTCTGAGATTCCCTTGCCCATGGCATGATGCGGTGTTGTATGGGACTCTAGAGTAGTGCGCGACTGCGCGTGTGTATTTTCTTGCACACTCAATTCATTTATTCGATTTGTTAATAAAATTACAAAAAAGACTGAGGCCACAGTTGCCCCTAGAGGTCAGAGGCCCCCAGGCACCGGCCCAACCGGCCCAGTGGATAACCTGCGTCCTGGACCTCTACAGCAGACCACTTATCAGTCGTCTTCAACCTAACATGACGAGCTCTTTGGAGGGGCAATTCTTGATAAATATAAGTGTCCCTTCCAGGCTGGGGCAATCTTGTTCTTTGCCTTGTTCTTTGAGCCAGTAGTCTTATGCTTCCTCATTACTCTTCGGTAGTGTAGTGTACGTCTGCAAGGGTGAGAGGCGAACAGGGGACAGCAGCAAAATGTTTACAGAGAAGACCATAGATGGCGTCCAGGTTCTGAGTCACATCAATGCCACTTTTCCTCGTTCCAAACTTGACATCTTTAGCGAACATCTTTAGCCCTACCCTGCGCTGGACATTTGTCCTCCTGTAATTCTTCATTAGGTCTTCCCACTCATGCACATTCATAACATCACTGATATCCCCTTTAAAGGTCAGAGGCGCTTTCACCTTCCTGTGAGGCACTAGTTGGACAGGTCCAGACTCTGTGTGGATGTGTTAGTGGGCGTGTCAACTGTGCTGTGCTGGGCTGAGGTGTGCAACTGTACTATCCACCAGCTGCTGACCAACATGTCTTATTATGTCATATATCTGACTGACTACATCAGGTGATTGTGGAATAGGTTCTGGTCTGGGTGAAACGGTAACCTGTGCACGCGGTGTAGGTATAATGCGTCACTCTGAGGAGGAACCCTGTCGCCCCCGACTGAAGGGGCCTCTGCTGGATCCTGCTTATCGTCCACTACATGAACGTCACCCCCATGAAACTGGAACACCGTAGGAATCCCCCTACTTCTACCAATGCCCCCAGTAAAAGGCATACTAAAATGTGTTTCCATGTAGCTCATTTCCAAAACAGCATGAAAACCAATCAAAACAGAAAAGTACATCAATTACAAAAACTGCTTGAGAGCAATACCACTTAAACCAAGTGCACTAGTTACACAAGGCTGATACGCTGTCCGCCTGGTCGCACGATGCAGGAGCCGTCCAGTAAGATGGACCTGGGCCGGAATGAAGAGCCAACTGTCAATCAACAGGTCATGGCACCAATGTGATAGGTCACAGCTATCTGTGATGAGATGTAGCTTTACACTACTGTCGCTTCTACACATCACAGACGACCGGGTGGATCAGTTTCTTTTATTGCACAGTGTATTCCTGTAACACATTGGTCACCTTGTTATTGCTCTGTCTAATTTAATAAACAAAAACACATGAATCTGGTGTTATAAATTAAAAATGAAATTAGTGTAATCGTATAGTGTATATTATTTCCTAGTGTATTTTAGTACATTACAGTGCCTTAGGCTACATTATATTTACTTGCATGATACAATAAATCTCCATATGCATTGACATTACACTGGTGAAACCCCCCCCCCCCAGTAATTTGTTTTTAAATGAAAGAAAAGATCGAAGAACACTTTCACCGTTTAGCACGAGGGGAGCATAAACCCAGCGCAGGTACAGGTCATGTGGCTAATCAACAGGCGGCTACACTAGACTAACAGCTAGCCAAACTAGCACAAGCTAATTAACCGAATAGGTAAAATGGCAGCTCACGCAAACAAACGATATTATGCAATAAAACTAGGGATGTCCGATATTATCGGCCGATATTGGCATACAAAATCAATGTCGGAAAATATCGGTATCGGTTTTTTAACCGATACCGAAATCGATTTTGAAATAATTTCAGACATCTGTTATGTTTCAAGTGAGGACGTGGTTTGATGACATCATCAAACGCGCCGCGCCGTCTCCATAACAAGCCTGGGCATGTGCGGCCGCGATATTGTTTTCCCACTATGGCCACGCCAAGCACCGCCCCACCCTGCTCCTGATTGGTTGAGCTGTGCTCTCGACTCTAACATTGTTTACTGCGCCTGCTAACCCTAACCCTAACCCTAACCCTAACCATAACCATAACCCTAACCCTAACCAACACTTGTAAACTGAGCGGTCGTTGAGATTAAACAATGTTCTAGCTTGCTGGGCGCAGTAGAACCAATCAGGATAGAGTCGAGAGCACAGCTCAACCAATCAGGAGCAGGGTGGGGCGGTGCTTGGCGTGGCCATAGTGGGATTCGTAATTTCGCTGTGCGGCCGTGTAGCGCGACGCTAGTTGTAGCTGTGGTTATGTCGGTGGTTTGGAATTATTTCAAAGTTTCTACGTTGAATAGTAAAATAGGGGTCAGCGCAACATACTAACGCATTCTGCGAAACAGTCTCATCACAACCGGTTCAGGTCCGCTGTACCGCGCTCACATTATTTTATTTATTAATCCGCACTTCCAGACCATCACCGGGGCTTCAGAGTAATGTGTTCGAGGAGAGTAGCCCTCTCCCGGACACACACGCTAGCTTTTACCGCTGTTTTGTTTGTATTTATTAATCCACACTTCCGCTCGGCATAAAGCCTATTGCAATGAGTGTAAAGCGGAGGTTTCACGTGGCCGCATATATCGGTATCGGTTGGTATCGGAAATTAAGAGTTGAACAATATCGGTTATCCCTAAATAAAACGTCATGAAAACTCAAAGACAAAGACAGAACACAAAGAATTGCATTAAATATAAGCTGTAACACAGTATGACAGCGGAATGACGAGAGGAAATCAGCATTGGTCTCAGGATAACAGTCTGGATAATACATGCAATGTACATTTTAGCAGGTCTCTTAAATATATTTTTAAGGACTAGATCATAGGCTGGGCTCAAGACAGTTATCTAAAGTCAATATAAGTACATTATACGGTAAAATATAAAGTTTGAACATTTGGAATCTCACAAGATTATTAAATAGCCCAGACCATGCGAGAAAACGCGACTTACCACTCGTTCTGTCTGCTCTAATTACAACGCCAACCCACAATATCAGACACTAGTCTAGTGTAGGATCATCTGAAGATGATCTGTTTTGCTATAATTTAAATCATCATACATTGTTACAAAACTGGTCTGTGGTTTATGTTATAGTCTGATTTGGTATGTGGTGCAGGTCAGGTCTGTGTCTGTTATATTCTAGTCTGGTCTGTTCTCTCGCTGGTCAGTGGGTTTGGTTCTGGTCTAGTCTGGTCAGTGGGTGTGGTTCTGGTCTGGTATGTGGTTCTGCTCTGGTCTGTGTGTGTGGTTCTGCTCTGGTCTGTGTGTGTGGTTCTGCTCTGGTCTGTGTGTGTGGTTCTGGTCTGGTCTGTGTGTGTGGTTCTGCTCTGGTCTGTGTGTGTTTCTGGTCTGGTCTGTGGGTGTGGTTCTGGTCTGGATTCTCGTGGGCCTGTGGTGACTGTGATGTTCTTCAGGAAAGCTGTGAAGGCGACACTGGTTCTCCTCCCCCTGCTGGGCATCACCTACATGCTGTTCTTTGTGAACCCTGGAGAAGACGAGGTCTCTCAGATTGTCTTCATATATTTTAACTCCTTCTTGGAGTCCTTCCAGGTGAGTGAAGTAGCGCTCCAACGAAACACACAGCAGGATGCACCGTCCAATGGACATGATTCAAAGCTTCAATATTAAATATTGGTACAGTTGTTAGCCATTTAAATTACCTCTCTCTGATGGTTCTCTCTCTCTTTCTCTGTCTTCTTCTCTCAGGGCTTCTTCGTGTCTGTGTTTTACTGCTTTCTAAACAGTGAGGTGAGTGGATTTACATCTTTTACATATCTGTGAATTTATATTCCCCAGCAACTTCCTTCATTGCGGCTGCCAGATTGGTGCCGGAAAGTGCCTATCAGGCACTGATAGGCACTGTGTGTCTGATAAACCAGGAGAGATAAACCCGGAGAGATAAACCCGGACATTTACCATTTACATGTGTTGTCGTGTTTGAGATACAGAAGATGGCCTTTAAATCATAATAAAAGGGACGCGTGTCAGATAGATTTGTGGAAAATGCAATAGAACGGTAAATGTTGTGTTTGTCTTAAAGGTGCTGTAGGTAAGATTTAAAAGCTATAGTTGGAGTGTAATTTGTTAGAAATGGCATTGCCATCCGTCATTGGTCAATATCTGTTCACTGCGCCTGCCTCTGTATGAGACCAGATTTTAGACTGTTCCTGGCTCATTTCTGACCAATCATTTCTTCATCTCTTCCCTGATTAGTTTGGGGAATCCATCTTGCAAATCACAGGTGCATGAATGCAATGTAAGGAGGGAGGGATCAGAGAGGGAGGGACGTTTTTTGGTTTAGTTTCAGAATCTTGCTCTCTTCTGCTCTTTTCTGCTCTCTCTTTAAAACTCTCGAATCTTAGTCCAGCAGCATTAAGGCTGCTGCACAGCAGAGCAAAATTATGTTTTTAGATTGCTTCAGTTTAGTTGAATGAACAACGAGTACTACTTCGAGTGCATGGGTATTACACATCCACCAATATTTGCTATTTGCACTAAAAAGGGTATCTACCTAGCTAAATAATGTCATATGATGGATCTTTAGGTAGGGGGACAATACAAATATATGTTTTGTCAATATCAGCCAAGCCCAACCTAGATCAATAACTCATATATATACTGTATATATATATATATATATATATATATATATATATATATATATATATATATATATATATATATATATATATATATATACAGTATATAGATCGATATAGATAGATATAGATAGATATAGATAATGAAACATAAACGTGGCTGATGGCTGATTCCTGTTGGCTGTTGGTGTCTGCTTGTGAGGTTCAGCAACAGGTGAGAACTGATTGCTATTAGTTGTTTGTGACAGATTCATATTGGTTATCTTCGAGAGTTGAGGTCTGATTCCAACATCTTCTGTTAATTTGCATTATGTCACCATGTGACTTGTCCTGAATGTCTGATACATAGAGCAAGTTATGTCAAGCAGTTAACTTGCTCTTCTTCAAAAACTGTGTCAAGCGGTTCTTGACACAGTTAATCTACACTGTGTCCCAGACTTTCATTATGGAAAGGCTGGCTCTGTGAGACAACATTCCTATTGGTTATCTGTTATCTGTTAGCAGTTGAGGTCCGATCCCTATTGGTTGTGTATGACAGATGGACTCTGATTGTGTGTGACAGGTGAGGTCGGCGGTGAGGAAGAGGTTCCACCGCTGGCAGGAGCAACACTCCATCCGGGCGAGGATGACCCAGGCCATCTCCATCCCCACCTCCCCCTCCCGGGTCAGCTTCCACAGCATCAAGCAGTCCACCTCGCTATGAGAGAGAGACACACCCACAGAGAGAGAGAGTTGTGGTCTCTCTATCGCTGGAAGGGAGCTCTGATCCAGTCACAGAGAGACTGATAGGTTAGTGACCAAGAAAGACTCTTGAGAGATGATGGTGACTTCTACTTCTACTACTACTACTACTACTACTACTACATGTGAATATGTGAACACTTTGTAATATGTGTCTGCTGTATATTCTGTTCTAATTATTGCTTGCACTGTATTAATTGTGATCGTTGCTGAGATCGGAGATCAATTGGACCACTGCACTCGTTTAAAATGTCCCACCACTAAGTTATTACTACCAACACCTCTTTGGCAGTAAGCAGTGCTGCAGTAGTACAGCAGTATTCCTTCACACTGATGAGGTCACTTCCTGTGTAGCGTTTTGCCCTGTGGAGCCCTTGACTTGATGTCACCTCAACCCGCCAGGATTTACACATTCCACCTGTACCCCTGTACCCTATATCACCTGTACCCGGTCTACTGTACCACCTTTACCACCTGTACCCTGTATACTGTACCCTATACTCCCCTGTACCCTGTACTCCCCTGTACCCTGTACTCCCCTGTACCCTATACTCCCCTGTACCCTGTACTCCCCTGTACCCTATACTCCCCTGTACCCTGTACTCCCCTGTACCCTGTACTCCCCTGTACCCTATACTCCCCTGTACCCTGTACTCCCCTGTACCCTATACTCCCCTGTACCCTGTACTCCCCTGTACCCTATACTCCCCTGTACCCTGTACTCCCCTGTACCTTATACTCCCCTGTACCCCGATGTATACTGTGCCCTCTACCCTATATCCCCTACCCTATACCCTCTACCCTGTACTTGCTTAAGGTTGCTTCCAGGTAGGTTGAGGACATGGACTGGAAACCAGTTTTGGGCTGTTATTTGACCATGCCCATTATCTAACTACCAGCCAACTGATACCTGATATCCTAATATCCCTAAGCCCTGTTCACCTGGAGGAATTACAACTGTAAAAACTTTGGATTTGAGTGCTTTTCTGATTGCTGTAAATGTTGCCGGGCTGGTTTGTAAAATATCCTATATCTTAGCTGTGACTGTAGAGGGTAGTCTTCATATACGCAAGTCCAGTATCACTGGAAGAGGTACACTCCCAGAGGAGCCCTGAGAAGCCACATTCCTACTGTGCCAACATGTAAAGCCCAAACTCCTTCACTGCTATTATTCAGAATATTATCGTCAACCCATTATATATGGATCTCATGTTTCCGTCACAACAAACAAAACAATCTTAAACCACCCCTCTTCAATTATATGTGAACGGTTATTAAATATGAAAATACAGTTGTGTATTAAAGCCTAAAGTTATCCTCTGCATAGTAACTGTGTCATGTTTACTTCCTGGTTCGTAAACAAACAGGGGTTAGGATTTAAACATCTGTACATGAACCTACTTCTTGTCCGCTGTAGACTGTGTAGAGCAGAAGAACTGAACTGAGCTTCAAAGGAACCGTTTGGTTTTAGCCGACCAATCACCAACCGCTGTGCAACACACCGATAGAAGAATAGTTAGCCTACTTTCAGATTACCATGAGTCCATGTGTACGCCTGTGTTTAAGTGGTACTGGCAGCATCTGGGTCACACATA
Source organism: Merluccius polli (assembly GCA_030340625.1). NCBI lineage: Eukaryota > Metazoa > Chordata > Actinopteri > Gadiformes > Merlucciidae > Merluccius > Merluccius polli. The sequence continues at coordinate 7,863 of JAOPHQ010005801.1, read as the reverse complement.
AAAGAAACACAACAATGCTGATAGTCATATTGTTAGGGGAGTGAAAAAAAGAGGCAAGCATTACCGGTCAAACAGCTGTGTTGACAGTTTGGTGTTTTCTGACTGGTCGGCAGCGATAACATGCGTGGCAGTTATGCGGGTCCAAATGTGGAAAGATGCCGCGTCGGAGTGGACCACTGGCGACCCAGCAGCACCATCACCACCGGGGGTCCTGTCCCAGTTGGCGTTGAGCCCCCTGCAGGGTCTGACAGCATGGTGGTGTTATTGAACTCGGCGTGGGCCTCCCGGCGTGGAGCGATGGTTCTCCGGCGTCTCACTGGCCGCTCCTCCATCCCTCCCCTCTGCTGACCAGCATCACGCAGAGAACAGCTGTCTAACAACGCCCAAGTGCACCCTGAGAGATATCTCAGGGATCCACTTTCCAGTTCAGGAGGCAGGAAAAAAGAGATTAACCTTTTTTTTTTGTTACATGTTGGCCAAACATTAGCACTGGAGTTGCGGCCTTGAATGACCTCAAAGAAGTATTTCACCTAACTAAAGCGTGCAGTACAAATCTTATTAAATCATAGTATTATGTTACTTTACTAAATCATAGTAGGCCTATGTAACTTTACTAAAACATAGTCGTATAGGCATAAAGATAACTTTTAATCGCAAATGGGAGATAAGATAAGATAGGGTGTCGCAGAGGAAGGTAGGCCTACTACAGGACAGTAGAAATTAAAATAAAACAAAATGATAGAGAACATAATCTATATACACAAAAAGAGTACATGTAAACAGACAGTTCAGGGAGACATTAGTGACATTGTTTCACCTTAATCATACTAATATTTCACCTTGATAAATCCCAGTGGAGTTAAATCATAGTGGCATGTTATATCAGTAAATCGTTGTGGTTTCATAACCTTTGTTAACATAGTGGTATTTAAGCCTACGCTAAAACAGTTGTCTATCTACCTGACTAGCATCATGCTAACTGATTACATGAAGGCCATCAGTATGCAGCGATAAAATCTACAGCTTTGAAATATGAACAGAAAATAAATGTCAGTGGAAAACGATGCATGTGTGAAATGCAACAGGAAATGTGTGTGTGTGTGTGCGTGCATGCGTGTGTTAATCAACACACTTGTCAAACACGGCCTAGTGTGGCGCTGCACCACCATCTAGTGGTAATTCTGTGTAACTACACCGGGAGTGTGTTTTCCCCGATGTTGTGGTTTATGCACCGTTTAATGAGGCAGAAAAACAAATGACATGCTAAACTGAACTCAGAAGATCCACAGATAAATTATGTAGTTAGGATGAGTTAGAAATAAAGATAGTTGAGCTTTCTACAGAGTACTGGTACTGTGTACTGGAACAGTATACTGGTAGGCCTATTGTAGGACATAACACTGTCACATCACAGTGACCACAGCACTGAGGGCTCTATCCTGTCTACTGTGTTAAGTTTGCAAACATGCATGTTGGTCATTTGATTAACAACGTATAGGGGGATATAGTATAAACTCCTACACCACTGCTCCAGTCAGTAGTGCATATACATACTATATCTGTGCTTACAGATTTGCGTGTCATAAATCGCATAAACCAAGCCTAAATTCAATACAGGATTGATTTGAAGCAAATTTGTCTGTTAAGATTTACAGGGCCTGTATGTGACAAAGCTGTGATCTAATTATAGGCCTATATACATAATCTCTTATCTTAAACATAAATAAAGCTATGTCTCAGCTTTGCCAATACTGTATCGATGCTTAAAATCAATTTCCATATATAGCCTAATGTACAGATGGTAAAGTTGCACTCCAACACTGAAATTTCACCTTACTGAATCATAGTAGGCTTATTTCACCTTAAATCTTTACTACATATGTCATAATAATATTCTACATATAAGGCCTACTAATATCTAACTATTTAGTTTATAATGCAGTAATAGTGTATGCCAATATTGTGTGATAAAATATTGTTTTTTTCTAGCCTATTTCACACAATATACGCTGAGTATTCTACTAGAATAATCAAATATGATCTACAATATCAAAAGATCCAATATTAGCCCAGTAATGCGTGAGTAAGTGCACAGGTTAATATCATATTTTAAACCACCATGCACTCCAGTAAAGCCTTTATATATATATATATATATATATATATATATATATATATATATATATATATATATATATATATATATATATATATATATATATATATATATATATATATATAGATTGGCATCTAGGAGAATATCCTGTCTCTGGGTCTTTACATCCACTTACCTGAGCCTTAAACTAGGAGAATATCCTGTCTCCGGGTCTTTACATTACCTGAGCCTTAAACTGGGCCTGGGTCCACGGGGTGCTGCGAATGGCAACAGCCTAGGTACGAATGATTACTACGACAGTCACTTCCACAAGCATCAACATTAGCAAAGGTTTCACTCCTCTCCCACGAGCTGGTTTACAAGCTGGCTTATCTACTCTGTTTCAAGATGATCTGCTGCTTGTTGTTCTTCATGTTATAAAGAGGAGAACTTCTTAAGAACTAACCATAGCCATAGAAGTGATGGCCAATCATATGGTTTACAAAAATATAACTTCAATCGGCATAGCAAATGATTCATCATAGTATCTCTGTATGGCAACTTGTAGGGAATATATATATATTTATTTATTTATTTTGGTACTAATTTGTTGTTAGGATTAGATGTAGAAATCCACATATATTTCATAAATACTTAGGCTATGTATGTATGTACTTTCATGTAGTGAATGGTAAGCGTCAGGGCAAAGCTGGTGTACAATGGGTGATGTGACTAACAACAGGCTGGGCAACAGAGAACACAAAGATTCGCAAATAATAAATTCATTGAGATAATTCTAATTTTTTTTGTTTGGAAGACAGTCAAATTATTTGTAATAATTAAGTTTTTTATATCAACTTTCACCAACGTTTCCGCTCTAAGGGTATTTGCAAAAGAGTGACAGTTGTAGCAACCAATAGCACGCGTGGATTTGACAAACTGACCAATGAGGAATCAGGGGCGGATTGTTATCAAGTCGTCCGCCGTTAGTAACAGGACAAGCTGCACAGTCAGATTTTGTTTAATAAATCGCTAATATTAATTAAACAGGCCCGGTGTCAGAGAAAAACAACCAATGCATTGGAAAGTTCTGGAATTTGGTATGATACGACTGTTTTTTCCTGCAACGCGTTTGTGCCAAACGTGTAAAAAACGGTAAGTCATCGGTAAGTCATGTAGGAAACATGCTAACAACTGTTAGCATGTAGCAGGCGAGCTAGCTCAGCTGAGATTGGTCAACGGTGCTAGCGGTGGTGCGTTCAAGTCATGTGGGATCGTTATCACTGACGAGTTCAGGACACGGAGAATTAACGAATGTCTAACAACCGATTAATTTAAAGACTAAACTGAAGAATGCCATGAACAATTATCAAATATGCGTTTTTAATATTAAGTAATGCTTTCCGTGGCACGCATTGTCCTCCACACACGGCGGTGGACCACTCGTTTTACGGCACTACTTGTGTTTTTCTATAATGTGTTTACGAAGACGTTATAGAAAAACACAAGTAGTGCCGTAAACGAGTACTTACTAGTAGACTTCTTCGTCTTCTTCTTGCCATGTATATTCAAGTTGCTCTCCTTCAGTTTCCAAACGTGTTTATTAGTCACATTAATTTAATCGGCATTGTTCAAGAGAAATATGGTGATGTGACCTTATTTGTCTATCTCGTTAGTCTCGGTTGTGTTGGGGGAGGGGGGCAAGTTATTTACGTTAAACGGGTGAAGGTGTCCATTTTTAACGGCTGTTGTGCTCTTCAGACACTTAGCACATAGTCGGATATATGTGGCCATTCAGAAAGATACATTTCTAGTTGTAATTACCGTATAGAGGTTGTCGTTGATTAAATTAGATTGTATTGTCCTCCAGAGAGGAAATTCAGTGCCACCAGTGTACATCACGTTTAACATAAATAATATAAATAATATATACAACATAAACACACACCCAACACATGAAACATCAGGTATTGAGGGCACAATGCCCTTCCCATACTGGGCTGGCCGTGGAAGAGACGTGTAGTTCCTCTAACGGCCGTTAGGGGGATGCAGAGTGACCCGCCGCCATTCTCTATTTCTATTACAGGGATATCTCATAACCGTTGTTTCAATGGACGGGTATGTCCAAACCAAACCCCCAAACAACTTATTTTATGTGAAAAGTGATGTATAATAATTATAATAAACGTTATTTATATAGCACCCTTTCAAAACCAGACAGGTTTTCAATGTTAATGTTTTTTTTTCAGGGGTCAGAAATCTACATTTTAATGTTAATTCTTTATTTAAGTCAATGAAATACAACAAGGTCATAGTGTCATAGATGCGAAGCAACAAACATTCTTGCATATCAAAAATGGTATGACCCAATCCCTCTCCTTCTCCACAGAGATGGACTTGTTAAAGTACAAAAAGTACAAAGTCCCAAATTCAGAGATTTGTTTAAACACATTACACACGTTAGAAAGTAATTGCTGAAAACATGTGAAAAGACTAGAACCATGTAATACTTCATTGTGGAGTTAGACTGTTTATCAGTTTTTCACCATTTTTTTGTGTTCAGGGTTTTTTGGGCGGGGGCTTAATGGTGGCTCAATGACGCACTGAAGCAAGTACAGCGTATTACGCTGGGTTTTCACAGGCAGCTTGATAGTTGCACCATTGGTCGGAGTGAGTGATGACGTGGTTGTTGTTGTTTCCCCCATTGGATGGGCAACAGCCACTTCCTGGCTGCACCTGATTGGAGGAACGCTTTTAGTTGTGGGCTGTCTGCTTTCGGATTTCAAACCGGACCAACATGGCGACCGCCTCACAAATGATCTTATTTAATAGCTAAATAGTACACAAAAATTGTAGGCAAGAAATAATCTAAAGTTTTCATAGGCAGGGTTAGTACCGCCGGATTTGCATGAAGTAGAAGACAACTCAACTTCATGCAAATGAGGAGCGAAGGATACGAATTGGATTCTGGCTCTGGTGGCTCTAACATGTACTGTTTTTTAATGTTCTGTAGTGAGTGACAGAGCGCGAGGGCTGCTGTTATTGCTAACAGCTAGCTATTTGGGACCAGGCTATTTAGCTATTTAAGACCAGGCTATTTAGCTATTTAAGACCAGGCTATTTAGCTATTTAAGACCAGGCTATTTCCGGGAACAAAAGCATTCATTCCGAAAGTTACAAAATGGCATACTTACAAGACTTTGCTATAATGCAACATCTTGTCTCTCCGTGACACTCTGGTAACACCGTAGTAAAAGAAAACAGTGCGAATCTTACCCTGTCTGAATCCAAGCTGGAGGAGACCCCCTGCTGCAGAATCGCATTTTTATCAACTGACCGTTTTTTTTCCTTTTCATTTCTAAAGCAGTTCAATTCATTAAAGGTCCCCTATTTTAGCACCAGGTGTGATGTTGATTACCCATTGCAAGCCATGTCAAAATCTACCCACTAATGACATCACAAGTGGGAGTGTCCATCCAGATGTATGATGGCTAGATCAGCATTCCAGCCTACCAGTGGACTGTACCAACTGGTAGGCTGCTCTATTTATCGTACATCTGGGTGGACACTGACTCCCAATTGTGATGTCATTAGAGGGTAGATTTTGACATGGCTTGTAATGGGTAATCACACCTGGTGGTAAAATAGGGGACCTGTAAAACAAATGTGTTATTTTAATAACTCAAAAAGCCAATAAAATATCAGGATTGCTGCATGGACATCAGTGGCTTTCAGATCGACTCATCGGTCAGAGTCCGACTGTAAAGGTAGAGCTTAACAGCCTAAAAGTTTACGAAGACACACAGCTTCCAAAGTATGAGAGTACAAATAAGGTGGTTTGAACAATGTGCAAAGTTTTGATGAAATTGCACGACAGGACTAGCGCTGTTCACCCTACGAGAAAACATACAGAACACACACACACACAATAGTGGATGACGTATCATTGGTATCCTTTGTCTTCTTTTAAACATGGCAATAGCTACTAAATATAGTAGGTTCAAGGTTCAAGGTTATCTTTATTTGTCTCCCTTGGGAGAAATTTGTCTTGGAGGCAGAGTCACAGCTGCATACAAATAACATACATGTTCACATACGAAAAGAAAAAACACCATGAAACACCCACATACACAAAACAGAGATATTGCACACATTCCCTTGATAAAGTGCAACTACAGTCATTAAAGTGCATTCGGCAATCCCTGATTGAGCATTTTAGTTGACAGGGGAACAAAAGAGTGTTTAAATCTATTATAAACACATCGTGGAGTTCTATACCTCCTACCGGATGGCATTAGCTCGTACTCTCGGTACAGTACATGCAAGGGGTCTGATGCAGTATTCCGAGCCTGTCTCACCGCTGCTTGTTCCAAGATGGTCTGGGGAGTGATGGGTGGGGTGGACATGCCCATGATATTCCCAGCCATGTTTGCTAGCCTATTTATTTGAGACTTGTATTTCACAGTTAGATTGCCAAACCAGCTGGATATACCGTATCTTATGATTGACTCTATACTAGCTCTGTAAAAGGTCAACATGATATTTCTACTGACTCCAAAAAGCCTAAGTCTTCTGAGGAAGTGTAGACGTTGGTGTATCTTAGAACACAGTGTTGTAACATGCGTGTGCCAGCTCAGGTCCTCATCGATCTGTACTCCCAGATATTTGTATGAAGGGACCTGTTTGATGTTATGGTCATGGACACTAATTATACTGTGGTCTCCTATGGACCTGGGGTCTACTATGACCTCCTCTGTTTTGTTTACATTTATTATCAGATGGTGTAGATCACACCACTCTATAAACTTGTCTACTCCCTCTGTATGGCTGAGGATGTTATTATCACTCTTGAGCAGACTAAGTATCACAGTGTCATCGGAGAACTTGATAATAAATTGATTTGGATGTGAGCTGACACAGTCGTTCGTATACAAGGTAAACAGAAAAGAGGAACTGACTGTTCCTTGAGGCACCCCTGTACTACTCAGTCAGTGCGTTTACATGACACTCAAGAAAGTCGACTTTTTGGCTTAACCCAACAATGATTGGATTACTAAGATGCATGTATACACCTTAATCAGGTTAAAATCGGTTCGAGTCGACCCTCTCATTATCAGGTTAAGACCCCTAGATTATGCGATCCATAGCCGACTAAGCCGTGCATGTAACCAGTCGGATTGGATTATCCGTTGAATTGCGTTCTGCGCATGCTCGAGATCTTTTCCCGGGGCCGTGAACCGGAAGTAGAAGGAGACGATAGTCTTGTTGTTGTTGTTGTTGTTGTCGCCGTCGGATAAGGGATAACGAGAAACGGCGATTTATTTAAAAAGGTGGCGCTATAAGAATTGTGTCCCGGCCGCGGGAGCGCGCATGGCATGCATTCATTAAAGGTGGAAGCACGCGGACACTACGCTTCCATTTCACCTAAGGCTGAATTAAAAGTATGTTTTTCTAATGTGGGTCATCAACGAGGTTGTAAAGTAGTGACTTTCGGGCACATCTGTCAAAATAAATGTTTTTTTTCTCCCGACGTGTTTACGACCTTTATTCATTCATTCAGGGCAGTTCTGGGTGGGAGAAATATGTTTTCAGTAGACAGCTGTCAACTAACTTTGGGTCGGTGATTTATTTAAAAAAGCTGGCGCAGAAGATGGAGGAAGCGGTGCCGTGCCTATAGGAGTTGTATCTTCATCAACGTGCATTCAGTACACACTACGCTTTCGATTTAACCCCAAGGCTGAATTTTAAAGTCCACTGTTTTTCTAAAT
>JAOPHQ010005800.1:0-59973 GCA_030340625.1 Merluccius polli | reverse complement strand
TGCGGAGATAACAGAGAGAGAAAGAACAATAAAGAGATGCGGGGAGAGATAGGCAAAGATAACAGAGAGAGACGGAGAGAGACAGAGACAGGAAGAGAGAGAGATAAAGAGAGGGTGAGAAAGAGCGAAAGATGGAGGAAGAGAGAGAAAAAAAGAGAAAAAAAGAGAAATAGAGCGAGAGACAGAGAGACAGGGAGACAGAGGGAGAGATCCGGGATGACTCACAGGATGTTCACATCTAGCACAGGGACTTTGCAGCTTAGTGTGCAGCTAAGCAGAGCTCAACACCTGCCTCGGGGCTGGGGGAGCCAGGGTGAGAACGCATTCATTAGCACCACCCAGCCAACGCTAAGCGCCCCCTCCACCTATGGACACGTAACCGCCGCTAACACGCCACGTAATCGCTGCTAATGGGAAGGTTAGCATGACGGTCAACTACGCTCGCAGGGCTCGTAGACTGACTTGACATTAACACTAGTGCCGTTGCCTCTCACTGATAATGACCGATAGTGAATAATGATAATATAGGCCTAGGTCAGAAATACACAATATTACTACACTTATTTTTCTTTACGGTAATACATGAATACAACAACTATTGTGTCCTTTGTTGCCGCGTAACCACAGAACAAAAATCACGTTGGGATCACACACACACACACACACACACACACACACACACACACACACACACACACACACACACACACACACACACACACACACACACACACACACACACACACACACACACACACACTGAACTTAACAGTAAAGCATTTATGGATGCATTACACGCATATTTTTCCTTTATCGTGATGACATTCACATTAATGTGCTGGCAGCACGTTACGGTAACAACACATTAACACAAATTAATACACGGCTTTGTTGAATATACTCGATTCTGTTTGGTCGATTACAGCATTCTATGGTCTGTTATTTCTGAATAGCAGACCGCTGCTATGAATAACAGACTGTTGCTATGGACGCTATTTCCAACAGTAGAATCCAACTAATCATTTTTAGATCAATAAACCCATTTTTTGTTGTAATATTTTGTGGGATAAGCAGGAAAATGTACAGCGAGCCGGTCATTATTGCAAAATAAACCCCGACAGGGGTTTAGCGTGTTTTACCATTAGCATGCTTAAGCTAACACACACGCACACGCACACACACACACACACACACACCCTACCCGTCTCATGGCGGGCCTGAAGCTGTGGGCTAGCTTGCGCAGGGAGCTGAGGTCCTGCTGGAAGCCGTGGAGCTCTGGGTGCGATGCCGGGTGGACGGCACCGGCAGAGGGGGGCGGTGCGGTGTTGTTGTTGCCGGCGGTGGCGACGGTGGACCCATTGATGGTCTGCTGCAGGTGCCACACGTTGGTGCGGATGACCAGCAGCAGGTCACACAGCAGCAGCTGCACCACCTGCAGGAGAGACAGCGGGCTCAAGTCAGGTGACAAAAAGACAACAGCTTGGCTCCAGTCCAGTGTTGGATACAGATGGCTCCGTCCTATGGCGGCATGGTGTGGCTCCGTTTGTCTGCTGTGCTGTGTTTTCGTGTGGATGACGTCAAATTCGAAAACCATCCCCACTCAGGAAAAAGACTTGGGGCCGTCAAAACTAAGTTAACCTCCCTTTTCCTCAACAGCACTTCCCGCTGAACCATCCACTCACTAAATGGCACCCAGATTTTGCATCAGCACTTTACGAAAGCGAAGCATTAACCACTTCTGTATTTTAAAGCACCTGACATTTTATTCTTATTTTGCAGTAGACTTTCCTCTTGGACTGTCAATATCGTACCTCCATGAATGTATGTAATGTAATGGGTGTGTGTGTGGGGGGGGTTATTTAATGTGTATCTGTTTTTTTAATCTTATTATGCGTCTTGACTGTTATGCTGTGATTGTTGTTCTGTCATGAGCACACTGAGGCAAATCCCTAACAACTAAGTTGTATGGTAATAAAGTATTGAATCTGGAATCTTGAGTTTTGAAAAGGTTAAGAAAAACAATAAAGAGCCGGTCACATAGAAATCCCATTGGCCAATAGGCAAAAAGTTCAGTGAAGAAGACTTTCACATATACTGTTTAGGAGGACACAACATCATAATAACTGGTAGGGGGGGGGGGGGGGGGGGGGCAAAGGCTGTTTTTAAACTACTCCCCATGTCATTACCACAGGGACTTCAGTAACCCTTTAGGGCTCAACTTTGTAGGCAGGCAGGCAGGTTTAAATAGAGCAAGGTCTTACTAGCATTAGAGCAGTAGACTAGACCACTGTCTTCCTGTCTATGGAACCGGTTGAAAGCAGCCCTGCACGAAACCACTCCCATCCTCTTCCAAAGAACACATTGAGCAGCGTCGTCTTCCTTCGGCTACTTAAGTTGTTTTGATGGCTGTTCCCAAGCGACGATGTTTAGGCGTGTGTTGAGGTTGCGAGTGGCCCGGTTCTGTGTTGCACTGCAGACACATTGCACTCGGCCGAAACACATGCAATGCAACTACAATGCACCACAGCGCCGTCCGTGTGCACGCGCGTACACACACACACACACACACACACACACACACACACACACACACACACACACACACACACACACACACACACACACACACACACACACACACACACACACACACACACACACACACACAAAGAGGGTTGCACCCCCCCCCCCCCTCCTCCTCCTCCTCCTCCCGCACAATGGCATGGCATCACATAAAAAATAAGACATCACACAAAGGGGAGCTTTTCTTTACACTCACGAGCGGCTTGTTGCCTGTAATGGGTATGCTAATGTGCAACGGTTTGTTGCCACTCGCATGCATCACTTGTGTATGCGTTTGATTTAATAGGTAAGCTAGTTTGTGTGTGTGTGTGTGTGTGTGTGTGTGTGTGTGTGTGTGTGTGTGTGTGTGTGTGTGTGTGTGTGTGTGTGTGTGTTATTTTAGTGTCACTGTAATGCAGAAATCTGTCAACAGAATTCCCCCTCCAGGAATAATACAAATGGACCTTATGACTTTTATCGACACACACATCTGCTACATATGCTCCTCTGTATGCGTGTGTGTGTGTGTGTGTGTGTGTGTGTGTGTGTGTGTGTACCTTGTCTAGGCTGGAGCTGTGGCAGTGTGGTCCCAGGTTGAGGCTGTCCCGGAGCAGGGTGCTGGCCTTGTCGGCGTGGCTCAGACTCAGCAGACAGTTCTCTGGCTTGGACAGCAGCGCCCGCACCGCCCGGAAAGTGTTCAGAGATGCCTTGGGCAACAGACTCCTGATCAGGGCGGGGACACAGACAGAGGGAGACAGAGGACAGAGTGGAGTGTGAGAGAGAGCAATAGAGACGGGGAAAAGTTCAAGAGGTGGCATCAGAATCGGGGTGTGTGTGTGTGTGTGTGTGTGTGTGTGTGTGTGTGTGTGTGTGTGTGTGTGTGTGTGTGTGTGTGTGTGTGTGTGTGTGTCTCAGCCTACTCCTCCATCTGTGCATGTGCCCGGAGTGAGTGCCCGTGTCCCATCTGGCAGCACAATTTAACAAAGGATTTATGACTACTGCTATTTCACCGTGCCAGTGTTCAGCACTGGGCATGTGTTTTTAGCATCGTCCTTACGGACAGTTAGGGTCCCCCTACTTACTCTGCATTCTGCAGACTGCGGGGCAGGTGCTCCACCGCCGGATACAACCGCTCCGCCGCCGCATCGTCGCCTTGGAGCCAGTTGATGATCACCACGGCAACTGAGGACCACCACTTAGAGTGCGGGTCGCAGCCTGGAGGGGGCGGGAGGAGAGGAGGAGGCCAGGAGCAAGTAAGTCTTCAGTATACACACCAAATCATCAAGCAATGTCACAATATGCTGCAGTAAAACAGCCATTTTGAGGACTCCCAAACACGAGCGGGTATCTCTCTCTCTCTCTCTCTCTCTCTCTCTCTCTCTCTCTCTCTCTCTCTCCCTCTCCCTCTCTCTCTCTCTCTCTCTCTCTCTCTCTCTCTCTCTCTCTCCGTCTCTCTCTCCGTCTCTCTCTCTCTCTCCGTCTCTCCGTCTCTCTCCCCCCTCTCCCTCTCCTCTCTCTCTCTCTCTCTCTCCCCCTCCCTCCCTCCCTCCCTCCCTCTCTCTCTCTCTCTCTCTCTCCCTCCCTCTCCCCCTCTCCCTCCCCCTCCCCCTGGTGATCACCAAATTGACAGCACCGAAGATGGATATCAGCAATCTGCTGGACTCTCCCTCAACCCCTCCCTCACCCTGACGGAGCTAGGCCTGAGGACCAGCCCTGGCCAGGTGGAGTGGGGTGGGAAGGGAGGGGGGCCAGTCTGCTTAGCGGTGATCAAGCTACTCAATCATCTGAGGAAATTAACCTCACTTCACACTGCGCTCCTCACCGATATCCTAAGATCACATCAACCAAGCTAGCTTGTGTTAGGCCGGACATACAAACTACCTTTTAGCTGAACACATCCAACTCTTAGGTCACAGATTTGACAGTAAATAATAAAGCTCAAATTCTAAATTCATTAGAAGAAACCGCACAAATAAGCCAATGTGTCTGTTCCAAATGTTAATTTAGGAGTGCTTCATTACAAAACAAAAAAAAAGAATCCTACTAAACTACAGCTAATGGTGTTGCTGCTATGGCACCTGAATTTCCTTCAGGATTAATAGAGGTTTATCTCATTTTAAAACAAGTGTACGCCTAAAAAGGAATTCCCCAAAGGACGTTGGCAGTCCTGTGCAGGTGTTCATGACACCTGGGTGTTCATTAAACTAATGACGAGAGAGGAGTCAATGGAAGTGGGTACGTTGGGAAGTCGTTGATCTCTAATGTCTTCAGGGAGAAGCGTACCTCTAGCCGCCCCCACCCCCAAGTATGTACCGGTGACGGTGGCCATGTTGGAGCCAATGGCGAAGGAGTGGGTGGTGGCGCCAGCTGCGTCTGAGGCGCTAGTCAACAGCTGGAGATACTCCAGGGCATCTGCGTATTCCCTAAACACACACACACACACACACACAATTTTAGTCCCCTATGCCATCAGGACTACGGACGGGACTCGGCAGGGACCTCGTGATACAATATTACATGTTTACGATATGTATAGAGTGGGGCAGCGATGACGTATTTTTGTAGGCCAACCTGGAAGTTAGCATCGTCCTGTGTTCCCCTGACAAAAAGCCAATGGGTTTTTCCATTGGTTTTTGGATTATTGCACGTTTTTTGATACCAGTATTGCGGAAGCAAAGAATCACGATTTTCACATGAATAGATTTCCCCCGCCCCATCCCTAATCAGGGCCCTACTAATCTTAGTTTAAATATTATTACTTATGGGCATCATTACAAATAGGGAGAGCTAGGCTGTGTCCCAAAAGAAGGCAGCTTCCTGCTGCCTTGCTGTCTAGCGAGGCAGTATCCTTTGGAGGCAGTGTTATTGTATGAAGTTACCTGTAAAGGAGTCTGGATCGAGACAGACTTCCAAGGTAGCAATGAGTCACAACGTCATGATGTTGTCAAAATACAGACGTCTGTTACAACGGTTATACTACCACCTGTCGCTTATTGCAAAAGTAAAGTCGGGACATATTTTTTAAATAAGCATTATAAATCTAAAAAGAATGGATATTCAGTGACTAAACGGTCAATTTGTAGAAAAAAAAAAATATTATATATTATTTTGTATACGAACTAGGGGGTGTTGCTCGCCATTGTTTTTCTTTTTGTCGGAGCGGGCGCACAGGATTCTGGGATATCTTGTCCAACGAAGGATACGTCTATGCTGCCTTCAAAACCTGGCTAGTCGGAGGCAACTCAGCAGGCAGCATTTTAGCCGCTTGGGACACAGCCCGTGTGTGTGTATGTTTGTGTGTATGTCCTACCCCTCTCCCTGGATCTGGGTCTTCTCCCCGTGGGGCTGGACAACACAGTACAGAGCTTTCTCCAGCAGGTGTTCCCTGAAGGCCTGGGTCACCTGTGCCAGGGGGTCCACTACATGATCCACACAGTTAGAACAGACAGATTAACATTCATAACAGATACATTTAGATCGTACTGCAGTATATTAGTTATATTACAATGATGTACATTTGTATCAGATTTTCCTTTTCATTCATTTAATTCACTCACCGGTGTTGCCGGCCTGGCTGTAGATGCTCTCCTTCGGGGTGCTACGCACGGCCCAGTCCCCGTCCACAAAGAAGCGGTGGCCCAGTGGGTGACAGAGCCACTGCATGGCGGGGGGCACACTGCCGCTGGCCGACAGACACGCCTGCCGTGCGCTGCTCAGGAACACACGCTGAGGAAAGAGGGAGGACGGGGGTCAAAGGTCAAACTAGGTGTGCGAACAATCAGAGTTGATCATGTTACACTTTTTGTCATCTTAGGATATTTTTCTATAAAATGTAAAAAAAAAGTGTAAAATGACCAAGAGTGCAACTGTAAAATGTGTAAAATGACCAGAGTGTGAAATGACAAAGAATGCGAATGAGGAGTGTGTAAACAAAGGCTTTTCATGGGGTTTATTAAGTTACAGTTTAGAAAGACGTGTGGTGTGTCACACTAAATCATGTTAAGCCAGATGTGTGTGTTAGTCTTTCTGACTTTTATTTTAGCATCATCATTGCTATACTGGGAGGGTTTAAGGGAAGGTTACATGCCACTGTTGATGTAGTGTACTTCTTGTATGCATTAAATGTGAAAATAAACATACTGCTTAAAAAATAATAATAATAATAATTGATTCCAGAAATAAAACAATAGATCCCAAAAAAAAAAGTGGGGTGAATAAGATTTTCCCCCCCACGCCTAGGACCTACAGAAGTGAAGTGGAGGATCCGGGGCAGGGAGGCTTTGACCCTCAGAGCGGCAGAGACGTACACCTCGGCCAGGGTCCCCACGGGCAGGCAGGACCCTGCGCACTCCGCCAGGTTCACCGCACTCAGGGCCTTATGCACAGCCGACAGGTGGCTGCCGTTTAGCTTGCCTGCACACACACACACACCCCAGAGATGGACGCACACGCACATGCACACGCACACACGCACACACTTAAATACACTAGTCCACAGACAATTTCTCAGTGAGGGGAACTGGTCTACATGAGATTGAAACAAGTATTTTGTATTAAAAATTAAAAAATGACTTCTGCCTATGAATCCAAAAGGTTCATTACGGTAACATCGTCATCAGCGTTTTTAAAAACCATGCACCAGATCATGAGGTCATTCACAGGTCAACTTTATCAATCAATGAAAGAGGATGAATGCCCCCCCCCCAAAAAAATGCTCATAGCACTATGAATCACCACCGGCCTTCATCTAGCCACTTTACCCCACTGTTAAGCTCAGATACAGCAGTCCTACTATGTTATAGCAGAACCTCTGATCCGGCAGTCCTACTATGTTATAGCTGAACCTCTGATCCAGCAGTCCTACTATGTTATAGCAGAACCTCTGATCCAGCAGTCCTACTATGTTATAGCAGAACTACTGATCCAGCGGTCCTACTATGTTATAGCAGAACTACTGATCCAGCAGTCCTACTATGTTATAGCAGAACCTCTGATCCAGCAGTCCTACTATGTTATAGCAGAACCTCTGATCCAGCAGTCCTACTATGTTATAGCAGAGCCTCTGATCCAGCAGTCCTACTATGTTATAGCTGAACCTCTGGGGGGAGACGGCACAGAGCCTGGGCCGGAAACCAGAAACTGAAAGGGGCGGAGTTACGCCTTGTTTCGAAAGAACGTGAAACGCCCCATTCACCCAGATTTGAGCTTGTCTGCTGATTTGTGAGATTACCCCACTACTAAAACCAGGGCAGAGACATCAGGGGCAGGGGTTTCCCCCAGCGCCCGTGGTGCCAGCCTACCGGTCATGTGCAGCTGGTGCAGGCGGTGGTAGACGAGTGCGGCGTCCCGGCTGCTCTTGCGAGCGTCCTCCTGCAGGGGGCGGTCGGAGCGCAGGCCCCCGGCCTTGGCAGCCAGCCAGCGGCCCACCAAGAGGCGCTGGAGGCAGAGGCGCAGCAGGGCCCAAAGAGAAGCACAGGCCAGGTCCAGTTGAGAGGTGGGCAGGGGCCTGCCCAGCGCCTTCAGGCAGGTCCACAGGTTCTGACTGGCCTGGGCAAAATCTCCCTGGAGAGGGGGGGGGGGGGGGGGGGGGGGAGAGAGGGAGAGAGGGAGAGAGGGAGAGAGAGAGACCAGAAGGTTCATAATGCTGTCTCTGTTTTATTGTGTTGCTGTGATCACAGCTGGATGCCTGGCCAGTGGCAACCCCACCTGATGGCAAATAGCTTGCTCACCAGCCAGGACCAATGGACACCATGGACAATACTAATTTTCCATGTTTTAAATGTTACTTAAAATGTTTGCTTGTAATACTACTATGCATGTCAAATGTGGCACTCATTGCACTCCTAAACATCCCTGGAAGGAGGGGATCCCCCACTCTGAGTTCCTTCCTTGATAATTAAGGGAGTTGATAGGGTTAGGGGGTGTCATAAATATATGGCCTGCAAAGCCCTTTGAGACTGTAACTGGGATTAAGGACTATAAAAAATAAAATTGACTTGGTTAACAAGGTTGACAAGGTTAAAGAAAGGAAGATCAAGTTGAGAAGCCAGCACTTATTCATGTTAAATGTTTTAACCACTGCCTACAGACATCAAGGGTCGAATGCTAAATTTGAAATATACACAGAATTTAAACCACATATTTATTTTTAATATCTTTATTTGATTAGGACATTGCACATTAATCAACATGTCAGCCAGAGCATCTAAATATGCCGGAGTTAGCATAGTTACTAATTTACATCCGTTGTCCTAGCATCTTTGCATAAATGCAAAGATGCAGGCAATTGAGTCAATATTAATTGCATGTTTTGAGTCGGATGACACAGAAGGAAACAAAGGGATTGAACTTGACAGGCAGTAGACCTACCTAAACGTTATATTGAAGATTGATCATCTGAATGGATTTGTTTAAGTTATAAATGATATTAGCAACTACTTCCAAGGTAACCATTTTCAACTGACCAAGTCCTTCTGATTCTCAATCAACCAAAATATCAATGACTGGCTAGCTCCTACTACCCATCAAACGTAACCATTCACACCCATTCAAATCCACGTTAAAAACTGAGCCTCACCCGAGCCAGGTCCAGATCAGCCTGCTTGCGGTGTCTCCAGAACAGAACGGAGGAGCCGGAGTGCGGTCTGGTGACAGGTTCCCCGTACACCAGCAGTCTGACCAGGACCACTGCTACCAGCACGCCGTTCAGCAGCCACACCAGCAGTGTGGGCAGCATCCAGTCCAACACACCCCAAGTGTCTTGAATAAAGATAATAATACAGTCATGTGCCATCTTATGGTAATCTCGGATTCAGAAGAACGACAATGCTACAGCCAAACTTCTGCACAGCGCCGTGACCGGAGACCGAGGCTTTTAGGTCTGTACATTTATGCAACCCCAACTTTGCCACACTCAGCGGTTAGCAGTAGTTGGCTCATGGTTAAAAATCACGCTCTGTTTGTATATAGAGGGCCTTTACGGAAATTACATTTGAATTGTAAGGACTCGCACATCTAAACTTGTCGTGGCGGTGCATCGGAGCTTAGAGGTGCACATCAAAGTTAAAGAAAACTCCTGCACTCACTCAGCAGCATCTTTATATTGTGGTTACGTTTCGGTCAAAGACCTAAAACTGATCCGTCTGACGAAGGTCTTTGACTGAACATATTTATATTTAATTAAATGCACAATCAAATGTCGGCGTATATGTCAGCAATCTCCAGTGACCCCATCTCAGTGACCCTGGCAGGGGGGACACCACACTACAATTAGGGCTGCAACTAACAATTATTCTCATAGTCGATTAATCTAACAATAATTTATACTTTTATAATGATCCATGAAACAAACAATTGAATTTCTGAAGCATCAAGCGGCAAATGTTTGGTATTTGTACTTGATGAATGACCTAAACGACGAATCGATTCTAACAATTAGAAAAAGATCATCGTAATTGTTGCAGCCCTAACTACAGCCGCCCTCTGGTTTCCTCCCCGGTGTCAGTAGCCTACCTGGAATCCACAGCATGTTTCTCCCGGTGCTGTGGGACACACCAGCCCCCGCGTCCCCAGCCCCACTGCCCGCTCCTGCCGAGCCACAGAGCAGCGCTGCCAGTGGGTTGAGGGAGAGGAAGAGGAAAGTGAAAGCACACAGAGCCATGCGTGAGCGGTCCAGCATGCCCCCGACCCCACCCCCCGCAGAAGAGGCGTCCAGCGTACTGCCGAGTGGCTGAGGAGAGAGAGGAGAGAGGAGAGAGGAGAGAGATGTGGTTACAACAGAGCAGGGCTGCAATCGATGGTTATTCTAATTGATGGTTAATCTAACGTTTACCTTTTTCTCGATCGATTAGTCTTTAGAATGACTCATTACACAGCTTTTTTTGAGTACTCGATTATGATTGGTCAATTACTGCATTCTACGTTCTGTTATTTCTGAATAGCAGACCGCTGCTATGAACAGACCGTTACTATGGTTACTATTTTCAACCGTAGAATCGAACAGACTATTTTCCCGTCGGGGTCCTGCAATACCATGTCGGGGTTTATTTCGCAATAAGGACTAGCTCGCTGTACATTATCCCTTACATAAATAATAGCAATTGGCCATCACAAACTACCAGAGACATGGGTGATGTTTTAAATGTAATGTTGGATAACGGAATACATCTTTTATAAGGACAAGAGAAAAGGTAGCCTTTCTGAAGCTCTGAGTAGAAAACGTATGGCATTTTTACTTTAACTAGTCATTTCAGTACTACAACAAGGGGATAGCTTGGCTGCTATAAAATCTGTAATGAGACCCTCAATAACTATAACAAATTGATGATGACAAACACAAATTGTAATTTCTGCTGAGAACAAACTATTTTATACACACCTCATCTAAAAGCAAGATGGCAGCCTCCACCACTAATGAGACATAACTGCAACTGTGTTGCCTTAAGAGACCATGTTCATAGGAAGCGTGTTGTACCTTGGTGTCCTCCACCATCGGGCTGTCGGGTTCAGAGTCGCTGCTACAGTGGGAGAAGGAGGTGGGAGAGCCCACATCCGAGGCTGGAGGGGTGGGAAGCTCGCTTTTCACCTCGGGGCTGTCCACTTCCATGGCAACAATGTCTTTGAGAGACTCTAAAGGTTTGGTGACAGAGGAGGAATGGAGAAAAATGATTTGAAAAAAGAGTTACCTTCGATTAATATCAGTGTGGTCATTTGTAAAATAAATTAATAATAATAATAATAATAATAATAATAATAATAATAATTTGCAGCAATAACTAAATGAAAGGAGAAGACATTACAAGGAAGAAGGGTTTAAGGCTGAAGACTCACTGTTTTTCTGGGCGGCCATTTTGAGAGCAATGTTTTCCTGTTTGAGCTTCTGGTTAGTCTGTTGTATGTAGCGGATATAATCGATCGCTTTTTTGAGTACAGCCGACTTGTTGAGCTGCATTGGAATGGATAAAAAGAGCGCAAATCAGTATTTTTTTTAAATGCTTAAAATGTCAAAAGTTGGTCCCCTTGGTGTACAACACCGGACACATCCAGTGTCTGTTTCGATCGAGTCTAGTCGAACAACTTCATTCATCCATTTTAGGCCCTTTGGCACTTCCGACTCACAGATAAAAGCGGCTTTCATCTCATCAGACAGGAAAAACCCCACACCCAGAATCCATAAACCATGTGAAACGCTGCTTGTTAACAAAAGCGTCGTTTAAAAACACAAATCTACAGTGGACGACTTACCTTGGCCTCGGTGCCCGCCACCAGGTCCTTCAGCTCAAGGATCTTGTCGTTGATGGAGGAGCGATAGCGCTTCTCGATGGCATTGTGCGCCGTGCGCTTCTCCCCCTTGTGCGGCAGGCCCATGGGCTTGCTGTTGATGGTGATGCGGTTGATGGGCATCTTCTCACTGTCCACCATGATCGGCACAGTGGTCAGGATGGTGCCCCCACTCATCAGTGCCTGGGGGGGGGGGGGGGGGGGGGGGGGGGGGCAACGTTAAGTCAAGTACATTTTCACAAATCACAAGTTGGAGTGTCCACCTAATGTATGATGGATAGACAAGCCTACCAGTTGGTACAGTCCAATGGGTAGGCTGGTAGACTGATCTAGCCATTATTCATCTGGGTGGACACTCCCACTTGTGAAGTCACTAGAGGGTAGATTTTGAAATGGCTTGTAATGGCTAATAACACTCACACTTGGTGGTAAAATAGGGGCCCTTTAAAAACACCCAAAATGTAGACTAAAGGCACCGTAATATATGCAAGCCAAATAGTTCCCATTGCATGTTTATGTGATTTTTATTTAACTATAGTGGCTAGGCTGTTGGACTCCCAGCCAAAAAAGGTTAGAACCCCATGTATCTGAATTCGCTTTGGATTAAAGTGCTAAATAACTAAATAGTATACTTAAAATATACACTAACTAATTCATGCAGGCTAAAAAATTGGAAGGGAATTGGGAGGTTTTCTCCGATTAATCAATATATTAATGAACAGCTGCAGTGGTTGACTGAAACACATAGTGACTCTACTTATAACACAGGAGACCAGCATGGTCGTATGGTACAGTATGGTGTGGTGGTCTGACCTGCAGTGAGGTGCTCTGCACGGTGGCGGAGGTGGTGCCCAGTGAGGTGGGCGAGGCCACGGTGGTAACCATGCAGGGGTCGTGCTTCAAGGTGGTCAGCAGCAGAGACTCAGCCTTGATGAACTGGGGCTGCAGCAGCACCTGGGGGTCAGGATTGCACATATAAATTCACCCTATAGTCATTGAAATCCTTCACTGAAATCCTTCACCACCAATGAGTCAGTCAGTGTGGCCAGAAAGGACAATGAGACACACAAGGTCCACATCCAGAGGGCACCGCGTTGCTCCGTTTAGAAGGAGTACTTTTGGACGGTCAACCTTCTCTGTCCGAGCCATGCAGCACTGGAACACTTAGTCCCTTGGCTAACTCTGGCACACTGACATTGAAGTGTGAACTAAAATCGATTGATGTATACTGTCCCTGCCAAATAAATCTTAGATAAAAATAAATACAAATTGAGCAGATGCTTTTAATTGATTCATGAGCAAGTAGGAGTTTGATCCAGGGTCATGGACGCCTGGATCAAAGAGGCTGAAAGGTTGGCTGGATATTGGGGTCAAACCCAGAACCTTTGGGCCTGGGAGTCAAACCCCCTAACCACTAGACTATCATGCCCCCAAATAAAAGTGCCTTACACCAATTGGCATATAATGTATTGCAGAAGTGGCGGCCAATGACCGCCTGTTTGTGAAGCCCTGGCGGAAGCGACTAACGTGTAGTTCATTTAACGGTCTATAAGTGGCTTGTAATATAATAAAGCAAATTAAGGTTTTCTTTGTTCGGTTAGAATCTCAATGGCTAGTTCATCTCCATATTATTAATTTTGAGAGGATTTTTTTTTACAGTCTATGTTATTATACCATGTTGTACTTGGGTGAAACATAATGCAAATATACTCTAACATCATGTAAGTATAGTGAACTATAGTGTAATGGCAATATGTTGTGGCAATATCAATCTATAGGGACATTTACCGGTCAATTGTGCAAAATCATTCATTTCAATTCCCAAAACACACACACACACACACACACACACACACACACACTTACGGGGACTTGCTGTACATGGGGTGCGATGGCCTGGACTGTGGTACTCCCCCCTGAGGTGGCCAGGAGAGAGGAGGTGGTGGTCAGCCCGTGGATGGATGTCTGGATGGTCATCGGTTGAACCATGGGGCTCGAGGACGACAGGTTCTGCACTGGCTGGCTGACACCCGCTTGAGTCACCGCTATAAATAATAACCATAATGTACAATAAGAACAATAAGATCCGTTGCAATTCACTACATGGACATAACATGCATTCTAGCTATTTAAAGGTACAATGTGTAACATTTAGTGGCATCTAGCAGTGAGGTTGCAGGTTACAACAAACTGAATCCCCCCCCTCACCTCCGCCTTTTCAACGACGTAGAAGAAGCAACGGTGGCCTGTACTGGCCACGTGCACTAACCCTAACCCTAACTGCCAGTAGGTACTAAGGGTGCAAAAAATACCGGTAACTGTATTTAAATACACGGTCCAAATGTCAACGAATTACTCGTGTACTCGTTTTGTTTTTTGTTTAAATCTGAGATAGTTTCACAAATGTACACATATGGAAAGTCACCTGTATACAGTATGTGTGTTACATTCACACTGGAGCTCCACTGGCTACGCAGTTTTTTACCTGCTTTTCCTGTTGTAGAGCTAACAGGTTACACTTCTAAACAGCCATTTTAATGATATATCTATTGGGAACATTTACGTGAGACGTATCGGTTTAATTACGTAATCACTCATAGCTGTGATCACGTCTTTAGTTCCCCGTGTCAGATCACTGTAATTCGGAGCGTGAATATCTGTTGAATATCCAATATCTTTCTAACAAAAAAAAAAAACACACTTTCAAACTAGATTAACTGCTATTGAGATTATCCTAATACACCACCACAGTAGTGCTATGCTACTATAAATGTCATTTTCAGTGTTGATGTCGGGATGTCCCTGGTGGGCGGACATTATTGTAAAACGTATCTAACGCGGGGTAACTCCACCCCCCCCCGGGCCAGCTGCTAAACAACAATATGCAACAGCGAAGGCTTTATTTCTCTAGAGACGTTTGTCCGTTCTGGGCTACTGTAGAAACATGGCGGTGCAACATGGTGGCCTCCGTGGAAGGCAACCAGCTAGAAATGTAGATATAAACGACTCATTCTTAGTGAACGAAAACAACGATTATTATTTTCAGGTCATTATACACGAATGAAAACATACTTATGAATATTATATTCCATTTCTGCCAAGAGATGCCACTTAAATTCTACACATTGTAACTTTAACCAATGAATAAACCAAACTGACAAGTGAATAATACATATATTTATAGGAGATGCCTTTTTTAAGCACAGAACCATTCTTGGACAACTAGCTAATATCTAATTAGTATTACTCTCAGTAGCAGCACCATTCCAATAGTGAATGAATGCCATATATTCCCACAGCACTTCAACAGAATGTGACAGTGATAAATGTGTCATAAACTCACAACAGTGTTTACTGGGTCACCTATTTTCAACGCTTATCAGCTCTTCAGGCAATGCTAGTTAATGTGTGTCTGAATCCACATTACAACTCACTGTGCACATTTGCAAGTTGGAGCCTTTAAAGTATAGAGCAGTGGTAGCTACGTATTTATGGTAGCTAATAATAAGGCCAGGGTTCGTATGCATGCTTGTCATAACACACTTGGCCATCTCTGTGGATCTGACGCCTTGCCTGGCTATCTGGGAGAAGAGTCTAGACCAGATTAGAACCAAGCCAGGCCTTCAGAAGAGGTCAGACTGGGACAGTAATACTCCACGATAACATAGTAGGTATTTTATGTTTATGGTTTGTTTCTTTAAATCCATGTCAGCCTATCATATCATGATGCTACCCTATGTATACTACAGTGTCATGTTTTGTGTCTTGTAGTCTTGACTATGCTGTTTTTACACAGGGGAGAGAAAAAGCCATTATTTATTTTTAGTCTATCTTCTAGTTTCAACAAGTCATGAGGCCTTCACATATTTTTGGGATTCTTTTGTTTAGGTGTTATGTTTTATTCGGTATGAATTGAGGAGATTATGAAACCAGACAACGTCGTGTGGTTACAGGTACAATATTATTGCTTACAGCATCAACTGCTCTGTCTGTTGCACCAACATGTTTTTTTTATCCTACACCCTCTGGATGTTTCTACTCGTGTATTGTAAAGTGTTCTCTGAGTTCTGTTACTTATGTGTGTGTGTTTTAACTAGGGCTGTCCCGAATACCATATTTTGGGCTCCGGAGCTTCGGTAGTAATCGACAGCGAATATTCGAATATTCGGGGGGGGGGGCAAAAAAAAAAAAGAAAAAGTTTTTTATGCCAATTGCCTTAGCCCCAGATGTTCCCACATTACTCCTTATTAGGGATGGGCATAATTAATCGATGATCGATCATTGATCGTTAAGAAATGTGTCGATCAATTTATATTGTTATCGATCAAAAGGACGTTGTGTTGCATACTGTGAGTCTTGAAGCGGTGCGGTGATCGCGGCTTTAGTTCCCCGTGTCTGATCGCTGTAATTCGGAGCGTGAATATCGGTTGAATATCCAATATCTTTCTAACTTTAAGAAACACTTTAGTATTTTTAAGACGATAGTCGCACATCCCTCGTAACTACGCCGTGAAGGTGAACCCTCCCGGACTCCTAACATGAACCGCTCCGCCGGAGGAGCCGGACACCACAATACAAACACGTGTTTTCCATTTGCTTGCTGTTAAATAAAGTTGTGTGCAGTTATACGGTTAAATACGATTATTGATTAATGACCGATCGCGTACTGCGGTCAAGACAGCCGTCTCTCGGTTTCGCGTGGTCAAGCCAGCCGCTCCAACATTTTAAATACTTCCATAACTGACATTTTAACAAAACGTTCAGCCTCATATGTTTTCTGACTAAGGTATTGCTTTTAGATAGTTCATGCCATTGTTTCTAAATGTGTGGCTCATCTGTTTGTCGCGAGCCTTTTCCGAGCGCCGGCTGCATATTGTATGGGCATATGTCGGCCTTTTCCCCTTTTTTCAAAACAGTTATACGTTATACGTATATATGTGATTGGAATACAGATGTAGTCTTGTTGAATCTCCAAACCTTTAAGAGCGCATTGTTCGGCTAGGGGACGGGCTGCCATAGGGAGGTTCGGCCGGACGATTTCAGGCCGATTATTTTGTATCGTCCCCCCCCCCGAATATTCGAATATTCGCTGTCGATTACTACCGAAGCTCCGGAGCCCAAAATATGGTATTCGGGACAGCCCTAATTTTTTTATTTTGTGTATTATTATTTTTGGGCCGGTCCAGATTATTGGGCCGGTCCAGGACTGTCATAATACGGTCGTAGGTCCGCGGTGCGCTACAAACGCTACAAACTGAAGCATGACGTTCACTGCTGTGAGTGATGTCACGCGCCCAAGCTGAGATGGTATATATTTCCACATCTTAACAGTCAAGTATAAATATAGTACAAGAATGTTCTGACAAAATGTATTTTGCGGTTCGCCTTTAGTGATAGCCTACATTTAGAAAAAAAAAAAAAAAAAAAAAAAAAAAAAACGAATATCCGAATCCCAAAATTGAAAACCGAATACCTACCCAACGAACGAATATCCGAATAGTCGAATATTCGGGTCCAGCCCTAGTTTTAACTAAATCTAATCCCATGCCAAATAGACTATTAGCATGTAGAGTGTTCCCTTTTAATATAGGATTAAAAAAAAGATATGAATAAAGCTCCCCATTGCATATCACAGATACCACAGGGAGGGCCTTACAGTATAGTTGACACATAGGAACAAAGCCTTACTTATGTAGTTGTTCTGGTTGCTGTAGGTGACTCGGGCATGCGGGGACTGAGCCTGGGTCTGGATTTGAGGCTGTGTCTGGGACAGGGACGGCATCTGCTGGGGTGTCGGAGAGGTAAACAGGGCTTGGGGTGAAGTTGAGCTCAACGCCGGGCTCTGTGTTGACGGCGAGCCAATTGGCGAAGTAACAGACACCGCCGCGGGGCTGAGAACCGGTTGCGGGGGCTGCTCCACTTTAGGCTGCCTGAGCCCTTGAGCCTGCTGCGGGGAGGCTGGCGGCTGCTGCCTGGGGCTGGAGCTGGTCACCTGGGCTAGGGGAAACTGCTGGAAGGTCTGGGGCTGGAAGGCCTTGTCGGGGCTGGAGGTGCTACGGGTGATGGGAGGCCCCAGCAGGGCGTCCAAGTGTGGGCTGCTGCTCAGGATGGAGGACGACGACGACAACGACGACGACGACGACGAGGAGGAGGAGGAGGAGGAGGGAGAACAGGAGAGGGGGTTGGTGGTGGTGGTGGTGTTGGTGGATGGAGGAAGAAGTGGTGCTAGAGCCAAAGACGGGGTGAGGACAGGGAGGTCCTGCACGGCGGGAGGACCAGAGTATGGGGGGGTGTCGAACAACCCAGAGAACTCCATGTCCTGGTTGTTGATAAGCTGCAGCATGTCTTGGGGAAGAGAGAAAACACATCATGACTTTTATTCACCTGGTAAGGAAAATGTACAGCAGCATGTTATCGCATTATTAGAGCGACGCCATCAAACTTCATAATCTATTAATGCGCAAAAACATTTTAAACAAAATAACCAATGACAATAACCAATGTCCATAATGCTCTAACCCTAACCCTATCATCATTGGCCAAACGGTCCATAATTGTATTATAACCCAACTGTCTGAGATGCTAATTGATTAACAGGCATTTAGCATATCATATAAACGTTGAATTATAATAGAATTATAATAGCTGGTTGATAGGGAGCGCATTTATTAATATTCTTTGTAAGCTGTGAATTAAAAAGGGGAGGGGGGTTGCAGTCCATCTGATATACAATCAATTAAAAAGATGAAATATAAAATAACATCTGTTGGATTGTGAAGTTGAACTCCCAAGCATGTTAGTGTATTAATGATGAACGTGTGTGTGTAAACACACACACACACACACACACACACACACACACACACGTGTATGCAAAGGCAGTGATATTCAAGGGAAACATCCTGAAAAATGTGTGGGTTTTTAAATACTACAATAAGCACATTTTGGGAGCCAAATGCTTCATGGAGCAGCTAGGACTTCCCCGCTGCGTGTCACATATGTGGCAACATGGCCATTTAAGAAACAGCCAAAACCAATAGTCTGCACAGCATCCTGGTGTCTACAGTTTATTCCCTGCAAAATAAGGACAAACATCGCTCTCTCCGGTAACAACAACTACAACTACTACGACATTAATATTAACAACTAAACATAGCATGTGTGATGAAAAGGCTGGTTTCAGAGACGGTGTAGTGTGGCTGCGCGGCGAAGCGCGCACACACACACACACACAC
The DNA here is from genome assembly GCA_030340625.1 of Merluccius polli. Taxonomy (NCBI): domain Eukaryota; kingdom Metazoa; phylum Chordata; class Actinopteri; order Gadiformes; family Merlucciidae; genus Merluccius; species Merluccius polli. Next base: position 40,897 of record JAOPHQ010005800.1, on the reverse strand, counting down.
ACACACACACACACACACACACACACACACACACACACAGCGGCCTGGATCTGGAAGCCAATGTTTTATATGAGGTGATCGCGTGCAGCCAATCACAGCGCGCCTTGGAGACTCACTATGCAGACCAAGCCCCCAAGACGGGGGAGAGAGAGCGCGCGCTTGTCTGCCGCGGGGTTACTATGGTGCACGTAGCCAGGGTTACTGGCGGTCACATTTTTGGGGAGGTGAAAGTCAACGACAGGTGCACACACACACACACACACACACCTTTTTTATTATTATTATTATTTTTAATTGTATTATGTTTTACACAGTCAATCACGCAAGGCAATTCTTGAGTCCGACTAATATAATAGCCTTTTAACAACATGACAGCGAAGATACATGCGTCACGAACTAAAGTTATGAATTAATGACCAAGTAATATGTAACAAGACTTGCTAAAAGACATTCAGGGGATTTGATTTAATAATCCCAAATCTTCCCAAAAAGGCCCCTATGTAATAAAGCAGCGGCTGTGTCGGTCACCTGGGGTGGTGCGAACCGGATAAGGAGGAATGAACGAGGGTAACCCCTCCGGAGACGCTGGGTGGGCGGGTTCCCAAAGCAATCACAACGATGCTGCTAGCAGTGGCTAACAGCCTGACTATCATAACAGGACCATGAAATAATAACCCTAGCTATAACGCCACCAAGGCAATTTACACAGCAAGCGGTGGTACTAGTAGTGTATAGTACCCTTTTTTCTTTACAGCAAAGGGCTAGCAGGTGAATCAAAGTGTGGGAGCTAAGTAGCTAGCCTTAGCCTAAAAAATTGGGACGTGCACAGACATAAGTTTTCCCCCCCGTGAAAGACACACACACACAAAAAAAAAGGTACAGTCCAAAAGCTGAACTGCTAATGTCCTAGCTGCATTTGTGTATTTATGTTTTTTTTTGTTGATCATGTAGATAAACGGGAACTCAGAAGTCACAACCAGAGCTAGTTGTGTGTACAACAGCCATCGGCAGTGAGCTACATGTCCTTACCATCGATGTCACTGAGCAGGGCTGTGTCGATCTCGCTGGGGTCGTTGAGGGACAGCGTCGCGTCCAAGTTATCCAGTAACGGATCTTCAAAAGCCAAGCTATTCATCTTTAAAACCTCGTCGTATTCCCCAAAGTACACGTGAATTCAACAGCTACATAAACACTAACCACTGCATGTCAAACTCCCCCCGGACGCTGCATTTGCAAAGGCTGCCACGTATATATAAGTGGTCTTAAAAACACACGTAACGCAAACTCCAACTTTTTTTTCTTTTATTGATCTTTAGAGTAACTCATATCCACACTGGTTCGGAACTTGACAAGCCCAACTTCACAGTGTGGTTATTGAGAAACTAACGTGCTTATGGTGCTAACCACCTGACACGCGGTGAGTGGCAGCCCCTCTGGCCAATCACCGCCTTCCGCCGCTTTTCTTTTTTTTTTTTTTTTTTGGCGTTGCTGTTGGTAAACCTTGCGAAATTATTTAATTATCCATGCAGCTTCCTAATGGAAAGACAATATATAGCGTTTTGTAATATAACATAATACGATCTAGACTTAAATAAATAAAAATATATAGATTTGTAGAAAATATCTAATCAATGATCTAATATTCGGTTAAAATGAAACCTAATTATTATTCTACTTTTACAGCTGTAGATGTTTGTGGCGGATTCGACGGAGACAGCCAATCAGAAACAGGCAGGGGTGGGCTAATGGAAGTCAAGTTTGGTTGACTCTAAATCATAGCTCCTCCCGTAGAACCAGGGAAACCAACCAATCGGCGGCCTGGAAACGGAGTGGGGTGATCTGACGTCACAGCTCCAGCTTCAGCCATTACATCATGTATTTCCCCCCCAGTCCCACGAAGCGCCAACACACAGTGATGGGCGAAGAAGTGGAAATGCTGGAAAGATTGAAACGGTGAAAGTTAAAGTCCGCAAACTGTCATCATCAACAGCAGCAGCAACACATAGCGTCAGACCATTTAAACGAAATATGAATTTAGTCCGTTGGCTATAAAGGCTGTAATGATTTGCATACAATTTCCATGTTTTTCCGGCTTTAATATTAAATCATATAACGGTATTGACGTGACACGTACGGCCTCGTGGCTATGCCTACATACGCTCCGCTAAACTAAGTCAAACACCGGTTTTGAACACCGTTGTAATGGAGACGATGCCCTGGCCTGAAGCGAAACGGCTGAGGTTGCTGATGGGCTTATTTTTGGGAACACATGTTGCTCACTTCAACACGTGCTGGCACCCTGCAGGTTGAGGTCAAAATCATCTTTCACCAAAGCGCATAATGTCGTTCCTGTAACAACATAACGCGTAAGAGAGGGACGGTGAAGTGGAACTCAGTACTGAGTGGTGGGCGCTTGTGACAAGAACCGTACTGTTATTACATCAGCATTTCAAGGTGATGTTCAAGTCTCCCTTTGAACTCTTGACTGGAAAATAATGACCAATAAGCAATGAGAGTTGAGGTCACATGTTGCTAGTGTTTTTATTGGGCAGGTAACATACGTGCACGTGCATTGGGTCAAAAAACCAAACCCATCTGAACCACAGTATGTGATGGCCGCCGCAGACTACACCAGCACACACCGGCACACACCAGCACACACCGGCCAACAGAGTGAGTTGGAGTTACACATTCTTCGCCATAGAAATGGACATTCGGTATAGGCAGAATTTCGACAAAACACATCACAACTCAACTCATACGAAGGTCAAAATGAATACGCAAGTTGTCGGACCAAAGGTAAACGTTTTGTTATATTAGACATGGTTTTAGAAGGATGTCCTTAAGATAAAATAGCATCTAAGTGTTTGATGAAGTGGACGCAACAAAATGGGATGCCGATGTTTAGATTCCAGCAGACCATTTGAGGTCTACAAAACGTCATTAAATGTCATGATTCAATCATTATGATTATGTCAAACCCAGTCATACAAATACTTTAAATGAATTGAGTCATTGTTAAACTTTAGACCAGTTAAACAAAAGCAAATACACAATCCACTAGCCTAACATTGTAACTGTCAAGCAATTAGGCCATAAAACCATCTGGTACAGAACGTGTTACTCTCATCAATCAATAGAAAAATAATAACAAAGCGAGTTAATGCCGATACATAATGGGTTGAACAAGCCAGCCGTTCATACTAAACGCTACAGGAAATACAAATGTTTGTTTGGTCATGCGTGTAGACTTTCAAGGAGCCCCACTTCTATGTGCATGTATAGTCTCAACGACCTAAAAATAAATGCTTTAAGATTCAAATGAAGAGGTTAATTCTGACATACATTATAAAAATAACGTCAAATGCAAAATCAATGGATGAAATAGCAAACAAGTTACTCTCATTTCCGACTATCAATAACCAGTTAGAGAAATCATTACGAGGTACATACTGAAAATATCATATACTCTCTATATACAGAATCCATTCATACTATAGTATAACTCTAAACCAACTTTTTCCTACTCAATATTTTTTACCATGGTATTTATTTTCCAAATGTTTTTGCTTCCACTTTGATGTGATTTCAATTCATTTCTAAAAGGTGTTGTCATGGTAAATTTGTAAAAAGTAGTTTCCATCAAGCTATACACCTGTGTTTGGTATCGTTAAACGTAACTGCAGTTAAAAAACAATGTGCAAATTGATGTCAATTTAAGACTATTTACCACCCACTAGAAAAATAGTAACCATCTTGTAAACACAAAGAATATACACAGATTTATTTTTGCGGAAAAGTGGACAAAATAGTGTATTAGGAAGGAAAGTGTTTGTGCTATTGTCAAAAATTTAAATGCTAAACGGTATTATCTGGCCATTAAGCCACAATGTTTCGTGGAATTGTTGTTTCATACCAGCTTTATGGTGGCGTCATTGTAGTAACCCTTTTGAAGAATGCAAAACTACACAGACCCTTTCCTTCCCATTACCCACTGTTAACACAACAGAGAAGATGAACAGGTGCTTTGTGGCCATTTTGTTTTGTTGTCTATTGGACTCAAAGGAAAGGAAAGGAAACGCAACACACACACACACACACACACACACACACACACACACACACACACACACACACACACACACACACACACACACACACACACACACACACACACACACACACACACACACACACACACACACACACACAATGGCTTTCAAGATTAACTTTGCTTTAGCTAGCATTTTTTCATGTTAGCAACATTAGCCTAGGCAGCAACATTAGCGTTTCCCAGCACAACAGGAACGACAGTGAAAATAAACCGTTTTCGATGATGAACAACAAATCACAGTGTTATTATATTGTTCAAAAAATGTAAAATAAAAATAAAAAACAAATGCACACATTAGTAATTATTTGAATTCTTAGAAAACAGTAGACCAAATCATAATGCCTGAAACCCTGGCCCTGCAGAAGGGGCTCTCATTTATCCTTGCGACTAGGCTAGCGATGTAAAGAGACAGTGCCACAGCATGTGTTCTTCAGAAACAAAGCTAGCAGGCTAGCTAGGATACTCGTCTTTGGTGGTAAATTACAGAGGACTAAGAGGGGCTACTAAGAGACGCCACACAGATACGCCAACACGTCAAACAAGAGTACAGGAATACAAGACGTGGCAAGCAAGTTTGTCTCTGCATTACAACACTGGTAACCTGATGACCAGGCGTCACCCAGGGGCAGCCAATGAAATGGAGGTTGGGGGTGTTGGACAGGACAGTGTTTGCGATGCTCCCGGACGAGGAGAAGAGCAGTGGTTGCAAGCGAGAGTCTACAGGGCGAATAGGGCGTCCTCCGTCCGCTCCGCCTTCTTGTGGGAGCCGCTAGGAGCCCCGACAGGGGGTCCAGGTCTGCCTCTAAGTGGGGGAGAGGGTCCAGAATCTCCCACCTTGGCTCGCTCCTCTAGGAACTTGTCAAACTCTGGCGGAGACGAGAAAAATAATATCGCATCAGTGATACTTTCATTCATTCATTGCATTTATATAGCGCTTCATATAATGTGTCTGTGGGGGGGGGGGGATTATGACGCCTCATCCACTACCTGTACATCCCGAGGGTTAGAGGAATAATTCACCCTAACATAATATCATAAAATGTATCCATCAATATTCAAGATTTTGTAACGCTGTGACATCACAGCGCTACACTTTGCTGTTTTAGCTGGGGGAGTACTCAGAGGCTGCCCAACCTATGCAAAAGTTGTTTTTTCACACATAGTTACCATGTTTTAACCAATAACTGATAGAAATGTACTTTTTGAGTGAATTATTCCTTCAAGTACTAGGTCTTCAGTTATTAATTTGCTCTTAGTGGTGAGCCACCAAGTCCATACCTTCACTGGTGACTCCTTCCTCTGTGCCATCCCCTTTCTAGTTCAAAGAAGAAAAGTGTTAGGACAAGAAAGCCATAGCCAACAGCTACTAATTATAACCCATAATAACTCAGTGTTGTAGGAACATCCACACCACTGTGTATATCATTACATATTAGTAAGTTGTACATTGGATGAGTTCAAAACCTCAAAACGTGTCTTTGCACACTCATTCATTCACACAGAATCCAGTAGCCATTCTCATAAACACAACAGTTGATCTATAGAGCATATAACACCTCTAAACACATTTAGAATATTATAGTTATACTATACTCATCTGAGAATGTGCAAGTCCACATTTGATGTTACATGTTAGGCATACATGTAATACACAACATAGACCTCACACATTTAAAGTCATGTTACTAGCGAAATTAGTTTACAGGAACACACAAATGAGAGATGAGAAAGTCCATGGGGGGGGGGGGGGGGGGAGCAAACACCCCAAACCTCGTTGCATGCATTAAAAAAAACAGTAAGTGATGCAATCAAACCACCAAGAAAAAAAAAGTTAAAAATATCCCATGTGGAGAGGGAAAATGGAGGTGGGAAAAAGATAGAAATCAAGGTAAAAAGTCTCACCACATCCGCACAGAGCCATTCCTCTATGTCATCCATGACAGAGGACTGCGATACTGGGATCTATGAAGCAAGGCCAAGGACCCAACCAAACGGCCAGACAAAACACAACCACGGAATGACGACCCCAAGATGACAAAACGACAAATAAAACAAGCACAAAACATGTTTTTATGAAAATAACAGGAATCACCAAAGAGAAACATGCCACAAAAAAAGGAAACATTTGGTTGAACAAAAAAAAATAAACACACGTGAACACACACACACACACACACACACACACTCACACACACACACGTTTGGAGTTCTCCTTTCTCTATTAAACTCCATGTAGTTCTCTGTGCTATGTGGATGTATTGCACTAGCATGGCTCACCAGCTGTGGACCTAAGCAACACGGCAGTGTTAATTACCTCTTATGATTAGTTAATTAGGAACCCGTTGGCTCACCATTAAGGGATTGAAAGGAAGAAAAGGAAGGAACACGAGGGCCCTGGAGACTTAGTGCAGTCGAGCGTGCACTGCCAACACAATGCACACTTCAACTATTTAAATACACACACACACACACACACACACACAAACAATGGTACCTGGCAAAGAGTTTGTGATTATGTATGCCATGTTACAGCGGATATTTAGATTCGTGTTTCTGTTTTGTGTATTTACGGATGTCGTGGGGGGGGGGGGGGGGGTTACCTTATGGGGACAGAGGTAAGGAAATATTCTGTATAAAGAACTCCATTACAAGATGATCTTAAAAAAAAGCAGAAAGATGCTTAAAGACATCTATCTGTGAAAAATTACAGCTAGCGTTCATAACAATGTGACAAGTCACAGTCAAGAGTCCACATTTGATTTGATATCCGCGTTTAGTAGAACACTCCTTCGGAGGACCAGTGATAAACTATCTCTGTTTGGGTTTTCCCCTTGAGATCATAGCCATACGAGAACCATCGTCATGTTGACTAAGGGTTACTCATAAAATGCTTTGTGACATGTGGAGAAATGTATGATCACACAGCTAAATGAGCCACAATAAAAATATGAATTAAGAGAGACGTATCTGGTTCAAAGTCACAACCTCCATTGAAATACTGTATACATAACAGCACCAATGTGTGTTAGAGTTAAAATGTGTGTTGGTTATTTCACTAGTTCTTGTTAGAAGGGGATGTCCGAGGTAGCTAGTTAGGTAAGTAAGTTAGATGGATTCTCTAACCTCTAAGAACCGTGACAATGTGAATGAGATAATGCATCGCCACAGATACAAACTGCCACAGATAAGCCTCAAACCAGCATGTACGAGCATCAAACAGTGAGGAACCCTCGGCATCGACTACTGGTTTGGGACTTATGTGTAGAAAAAGTATTGCACCGTCCAACAACGTTTTAGTCCAAGACTTGTTAAAGAGCGGCATGTGATTGATTGGAACCCCTCAGTGGCTTCTGGGGACCAATTCAATCCATACAGCGAAGGGTGTGAGAGGGAAAACCAAAACAACATGAAGAAGAACCAACAGTAGAGAAGACAGTCGTGAATGCCTCATGCCCACCACTAGTGAAGTGGTCCATGAGCACGAGATTTTATGCGGCCAGCAAATTGTGGCACAAGGACAAAAACGCATTCATTTCCTTTGCCAACAAATTCTGCGGTTGATTTTCCGTGTTCTAATAACCTGTGCAAGGTGTTTATGGTGTCATGTTTGTCTTGTTCCCACCACACTTCTCACAAAACAGAATCACCGTAACAACATATTTTCTTTTGATTACAAAATGCTAGCCCTCCCTCCTCCTAGCAACGACATTTTTCTGTATACATGTTTTCTCGCTTGTTAGCATTTTGTGACATTATAATCACAATCACATTACAATGATTATGCATATGTTTAACAGCCTTCAAACTGTATATTTGTAGATTTTATTCAGATCCCCATGAGCCTCAATCCACCCACCCAGATGAGGACGAGTAAAAAACTGAAAGGGCGTGAGCTCTTGAAGTTCCCTTAGCATAGGTGTGGCGTCATTTTAGAAATCGAGGCTGACCGAAGCCAAAGTAAAAGGTGTACAAGGTGTGTGTACATGCTTAAGTGGTCCTCCCGTCTGTAGCTCAATGGAGCGTGGCATTAACACTGCCAAGGTTGTTCCCACTGGGGCCACTCGATGCTAAGAATGTACGCCCCCGTGGTAGGACGCTTTGGATAGCACAAGTGTCCACCAAATTACATGTAGTTTGGGTGGGACAAAATACCCATACTGGAATACATCTTGATACTTCCTCTTGCAATACGTTGTCAATACACCAGCGTCAAATATCGATATTTCTATCAAAACATGCTCTACATGGATTCGTTTTTCTTTTCTTTCTTTTCTTCTTCAGTTACACAGATATCATGATCGCGTTGTAGATTAACTGTCTTGCAATGCTTTATGGTTATGGTGGGCAACGTATCGCGATAGCATCGTATCGTGAGTCACTCTGTGATTCCCACCCCTGGTGAAGAGTATGGATTCACCTTGAGAAATCTGACTGTTCTACTGTTGGCAGCAGGGGGCCTATTAGGGGCTGGAACCGGAGATGATGGAGCAGTTGATGAGAGTTAACAGGCGATGTTGGTGGAGGGGGGTGGGGTGGAGTGAGGCGGTGGTGGCAATAATAGTGGACGTTATGAGGACAGGGAGGACGTGGGGGGGGGGGGGGGTGGATGTAGGAGGGTACACTAGCGGGATCATGGGGTCCTCACCATTCCTTGGGTAATAAGCCAGCTGTCTATGGGCAGCTCCTGCTCTGCTGGGTTTTCATCCCCTTTTACCCTCAGCTGAATCAACAACAGAACAACACCTTAGCGTAAGAACGAGAAGAAAGATGAAAGAGGAGTCCCACCGCCGCACCAGAACACACACAGCGTGTGTAGCGTGGAGCAGATGCCTAATGTGTGAAAGAAGATGGTCATTCAGAGAAGGTGAGGAAACAGTAGATAGGCAGGCAGACTGAGTGAGGTGAGGTCATGAGAAAAAAATAAATAAAGATAAGATAAGCAGAAAGAAGAAACAACCTTTAAACCTTTTCCAGGGAATGACGAGATTGGGCACAGGGCATCGGAGGTAACTGGCAATGTGTGGCAATGTGTGTGTGTACACAATCAATGAGTTTGCAGTGCACTCACCTTTAAAAAAAACAGAAATCACAATGTACACAAAAAAAAAAAAAATTCTTGTGTACATTGTGATAGTCAACACCCAACACACCCCGCTTGTGTTGGAGCACACACTGATGAAACTAGTTTGTGTCTATGCTTTTATTCCAAGTGCAAACAGACCAAATCAGTGTGTGTGTGTGTGTGTGTGTGTTTGTGTGTTTGTGTGTGTCAACAAAAGTCGGATTAAGAAGATCAGGTGAAAGAAGACATTCACAGAACCCAGTGAAGAGTGAAAGTTACAGAACGAATCTGCTTACCGGAACAAATGTCCAACCGACTTGATAAGAATAGTGAAAAAGAGACTTGATAACTTGCAGTTGCCACAGAGCAACAAGATGGCTACCCTCGCAATTACAACACACAAACACAACTCCAGTACCGGTGGTCTAGTGATGTCCTTCCCCCAGCAGCACAAGTTTGACCTTCAAACTAGAGCTGGTCGATTAATCAAATTTTGATCGTGATTACGATCTGGGCATCCCAGGATCACAAATACCAGACAATTGACACAAAACAATTTCAGTAGAACTCTATTTAGAAATGTGGTTTTTCGATGTTTAGAGCGGGAGCCGTTTGAAGGCGTGCGCCTCGTTTTCACTCGCTCACAACTTTACAACACACAAAGCTCCGGGCTGAGCTAACTTTAGCTAACTTGCATATTGAAGCATTCTGTGTAAAAAACAACATTACAATCATTTTTTTCCCATAATATCAATGAATAACCATCTTTATAATCGTGATCTCAATCTTGACCCAAACAATTGGGATTATTGTTTTCGCCAAGATCGACCAGCTCTACTTCACATGCATGATGGCTGGGACTGGGCACAGGGAACGCATTGGGATATGCAAATCTAGATAACACTGCACTGCAAAGGCATACATCCAGGTGTGTGTAAACACCATCCGCCCCCAGCTCCACCCCCCATAGAGACTCCAACTCACCCCTCCTCCCGTGTTCTGCTGTCTGACGTCCAGAGCCGAGGCAAGGCCTCCCAGAGCTTGAGGGTCTTCATACTTCATACTGTAAGCACATAGCATAATACGTTGTTCAGAGCAAATATTCAATGAACATATATCATCACTTATCGTCTTGGAGGGATATTGGTATATGAAATGTAAGGGATGATGTACAGCCAGCGGGTCATTATTGCGAAATAAACTCCAGGGTTTATTTCGGAATAATGACATTATCCCACTTATTGTATATAATGTATTGACGATGCCATTAAACTCGTGATTCCTGTTGAACGAGGGTGTCCCGTTTAAAAAAAATACCGGTGTGTTTCCACAAGACGCCGCTTACTTCTTACGCTGGTCGGCCAGCGAGCTGCTCCGGGTCTGAGCGAACATGTCGAAGTCATCCGGGTTCCGGCACGAGATGGAGGACAGGGTACTGCTCACGCTGTCCGACCCCACATCTAAAGAAGGAGAAGAGGGACAGGGAGGAGGAGGTACATGAGCTGATGCAGAATTGTGATGAGAGAGCTGATAAAAGCAAGAGCTTTTATCAGGGTATCTGCAGGTTTCAAGCAGTTCAATTTAAGACTTTTGAATACCCTTTTAATGCCTTTAAGGCTTTAAATTGACATTTTTGAATGTCAGACTTTTAAACACTCTTAATACCTCTGTTTGTGGGTACCCTGTTTATACTCTTCTCTCGTAGGTAGGGGGGCAGTGCATGGACACCTGATGTCTATGTCTACATGGTCTTCATTAGCACTGGATTGTATGCCAGCGTAGTTGTGCCCAGGCGTGTCTTTCCGTGTGGCGTCCCTTTGGTTGCACAGCCCCTCGCCTGTCAAGCATAAAACAGGTACTGGGGGGGGGGGGGGGGGAGCTGGATGGGGTCCCCCGCGTTTACCCTTAAAAAGCAGCTCATTGGACCGACCACCCCAGTGGGTGTGGTCACCCATTCATCTTCCGCCACTACGGCACAGCCAATGAGATTCTCCTTAACCCCAAAATCAGCAGCACACTCTTGGAGTGGAGAGGTTGTTTTTCATAGAGAGGGCAACGGGGGAGTTGGGGGTGGGGGGGGGAGGGGGTTGGTGAATTATGAAGTGGGAAAGTTTTTTGTTTGAGTCGCCAGATTAGGAGCCAGTTTTACATTCTGCTGCCTTTCCAGTGTCAGGTCTGCAGAGACCCGCCGTGAGTTATGAGCTCTGGGTAGAAACTGAGTACAAGGGTGCTGGTGTGTGTGTGTGTGTGTGTGTGTGTGTGTGTGTGTGTGTGTGAGAGAGAGTCTGTATTACTGTGCGTGTGTGCCTGTGTGTGTGTTGGTGTGCACGCATGCGTGCGTGTAAAACTGCATGCTCGGGTTTACAGGACCGACCACATTAAATGTACCTAATGCTAAAGCGCCCACTTCTGTAATTCCATACTTACTGAGTCCATCCAGTGCTGACGACAGCGTGGTGGTGGTGGTGGGGGGGGGTTGGTGTGGAGGGGAGGCCGTGGCCCCCATGAGGGCAGAGGCGGGAGGGGGGCTGGCGGCGGCCCGAGGGTTGGCCCCGGCGGGGGAGCCCGGGCCGAGGTCTATCAGGTTGTCTTCTGTGGCCTCACTCAACATCTGACAGAGAGAGAAAGGGAATTTACTAGCTGATTAAAAAATATTTCTTGTAGGACCCGTCTTGACTGCAAAGTATTTGATTTAATGGAGCATGGTCAAGGGAAGACACATCGGTAGCATTTACCGAGCGTCTTCAATGAAGAAACAAATGTACGTGACTTTTATAGTCACATTTTATGCACAAACATCAAAGGATGCCAAGAAACACAAACCAAAAGAGGTTCTCACGGTCTAAACTAACTAAACTAAACCCAGTTCATTGACAACACATCTTGGCTACAGTGGTGATCTTTCAGATGGAGAAAGGACCGGAGCTCCCGCTAGGTGCAAGGACACTTGCAAGGACACACTTATACAAAGTGTGATTAATTAACTAGTAATAAAGTAGGTTATATAATTTGTGATATATTAGTGTAAGGATTAATTTTTCAATGACAGTGGCCATATAGATTGCTATGGAAGGGTTGGTGCGTGCTCATGATGATTTCCAAGTCTCTCTCGCTCTCTCTCTCTCTCGCTCTCTCGCTCTCTCTCGCTCTCTCTCGTGCGTGAACAGAAATCAATCTCAATTAGCAGACTCATTCATCCGAAGCAACTTAAAGTGATTTTTGTTGTTGTTGTTGATATTTTCACTAATGACAATTAATGATAGGTAGGGGTTAGGCATCTTGCTCAACATTGTCTGCAGGTAGACTGCAGTGCAGACTTCGGGGTTTGAACCCAGAACCATTTGATTGGGAGTCAAACACCCTAACCACCCTAACACATCCTATCCCTGCAATTATCGCTCACACACACACACACACACACACACACACACACACACACACACAAAGACAGGTGTCAACCTGAATCACTGCCGTTCAGACCAGGGAAAGCGCTCTGCGACTGGGCTGTGCTATACTCGCCTCCTCTAGTCGTCACAAAACAAGCAGAGTAGAAGAAGACAAATAACAGCAATACACAGAGTAAATCAGCCCTGTCAGACAGTCATTACGGGAAAAGCAGAATGTTTGACCACAGTTACTGCTACTGGCAGGATTTTACTGTAAATAGCAGATGAATGGTCGGTCTTCTCCTGGGCTAATACGATTAGCGTGAAGCTGTGTACGCAAGCCATTGTCTTCCCGGTAACAACAGGGTGCTGTGTTGCATTCAATGAATCCAACATTTCCACATTTTACTGCCAAACATTGCACGTTAAGCCGCTATTCAAACAAATAATCCAGTTAAACAAATATGAGAGTATTTGAATGTGTATGAAAATATGGCGTTTTGTGATTATTCCATTTAATTGGAATATAGATTAAATTATTCAATAGACTTTGGAAAATGACAAACATTTCCATGTTTGTTTCATTCAAACAATAAATGCCATTTTAACAGAGACATTTATGAGGAGGATTTCTGTGGAGGTCTATGGATGTTTTATGTACTCACCCCATTGTTCTGTCCAGTTCTACCAGTCCGGTACCTTTCATATCTGTGAACAAAAACACAACAGGCCAGCCACATCTTAACAATTGGCTTTCATTTTACATTTCCTATCTATTTCAAGCAGAAGGCAGCTTTCTCTCCCTTTTACAAAAGGAGATTTACAGTTTCCTGACTTTTGAACATGTGTATTTGAATGCAAATGCACATGTTTGCAGACTGTTTCCCCCATGGAAAAGCAGTGATATGCCAATTATGGTGGGAATATTGGCAAATGTATGATATACGATTGCCCACCAAGACTGGAAATATTTAACACTCCATTATCATCAGTTACATGCAATAAAATGTCAAGATGTGCACGGGGATCATTTGCCATCCACCTACCAGTGTCCATTTAATCCTGAGGCATCCATTATTACCCACACATCCGCAAATGATACCATTAACGCAAATCGTTACTGTAATTTCTACGCATAGATTACAAATATTCAAAAATGCTTACCAGCTGGGGGTTTTTCATTTCCACTTTTTGAACACGCATTCAACTAAATCACAAAATTTGTCTGAAGGGTTAAAATAAATAATTCAAATCCTAACAATAAATCCTTCCAACTATTCGGTCTACATTGAATATGATTGGATATCTGAGGACCCCACAAAGTGAACTTTACACAGTGTGTATGTATGTATGTATGTATGTATGTATGTATGTATGTATGTATGTATGTGTGTGTGTGTGTGTGTGTGACCTCTCGTAGCGCAGGAAGATGTTGTTGAGGTCATCATTGACGTGCAGCAGCTCCTCCGTCACCTCCTCGTTGGAGACCCTGGAGATCAGCTCCACCACCCGCTGCTGCATGGCCCTGCACGTCCTGTTCAGCTCCTACACACGCACACACACACAGTATTACTGTAAAATAATGGCCAGTGGTCAACATTCCCCTGTTTGTTCAGCTCATTAAATGAATTGGTTGATGAGGCAGAGCAAAATGGCGCAACGGCAGATGGAAGATACTAACACCCATGTTAATGGTTGGAAGATAGTCTGAACAGTCACCAAGAGATAAATCCAGATCATTGTTAGAATCATTTTCAAGTCATTGATTTCACACATTGATATAGTTGTTAAGCCAGGGGTTTGATATACATGGCAATATGTATATGTTTTCAACAGTTGTATCTAATCAACAATATATTGCCTGGAAAAAATTGCACAAGTATTTAAACATTACAGTTGTGCTAGACGATATGTACCATAAATAAATCCTAGGGAGGATTTAGCCTGAGCGGATTACCTTCTGAGCCAATATTTTTGGTGCCACTGTTAAAAGTCAGTTGTAGAAATTCGACCAAACCTCATAGGTGAAGTACAATAAATGGAGACACTACTCCCCCTAGTGGCAGCAAATAAACCGGCCCAAACATTAAAAAAAGATATCGTTAAAACTGCTTCCTTTTTTAAAGCCAGACAGAAAGCAGTCAGAAGCAGCCCACACCAACCTAGCACAACTGGTAGAGCACGGCATTAACTTTGCCAGGGTTAGGGGTTCCATTCCCACTGGGACCACCCATGCCAAAAATGTATGCGCTTATGGCTTTGTAAAACGCTTTGGATAAAAGGCGTAAATTACCACACAGACTGTGTGTCATCTTCTGAGGGAACACCGCCCTCATTATGTATTAAGTGGCTATTAAGTGCTTACCAAGTGGTTATTAAGTGCTTACTAAGTAAGTTATCAAGTACTTATTAACCTGCAGCAGCTCCAGATCGGAGGAGTCTTCCTGTCCGGGAACCATCTCGGTCAACATCTCAGACATGACCTTGGTGTTTCCTCTCACAACGTCCAGCTCACTGCGCAGCCTGCCGATCTGGAGGGGAAGAGAAAGGTTCAAAGGTCACCTTTAGCTGCATGCATTCAAAGCATATTAAGTTGCTGAATCAGCATACACGTCATGCTCTTTCGTCATGCTCTTTTAATTGTTTCAGATGCAAGCATCAGCTAAATAACTAGAATAATACAAATAACAAACAGATGTGCTTCAGATGAAATTATTTTCTTCTTTTAAAAAAAATACTGGCTACACCCAGTCCCCAACCCTGTAATGGTGACTAACCACTGTGTGACTACTGCACACCCACGGCTCTGACAACTCTTACCGTCTATCAGAAAAGAAGTTAGCGGCCAGAGTTCAAAGGTCATACGTAAGTTTCTTTAAGACTTGTCCAGCGATCTCACAGTGTTAACGATAGCGCCAGTGTAAAGGCCCCAGCCACTTAGGAGACTGGAACCGTTCCATTTTCACCCCATTGGCGCTGCTTTGAATGCGTTATCTTTGCTTATCTCTTAACTTTGGTCGTACTGCGTTCCCCCACCTGTTCAGGGTTGGCGGTGATGGGGCCCGAGGCGTCGGGGACGTGGGGGATCTGCGATGGTGACACTTGGGCCGCAGGGGAGGCGGCCGTGCGTCTCGGAGGGCCGGCGGTGACGGCGGCGGCGGTGGTGAGGGAGGGAGTGGTGGTGGTGGTGGTCACGGTGGGGGCTCTGTACTTCAGCACTGCCGGGTCCACCTCTGGGATTCCCTGAAGGCGGGGAAAACAAATCAAAGCTGAGGGGGCAGGAGAGCGTACAAGTCTAGGGTGTTCTGACGACTCCCAGCCCAAAAGGTACTGGGTTCGATCCCCAATGTCCACAGCCTACCTGTAGGCATCCTCATCTACCTCCTCATGAATGACCTGCATCTCAATTCACAGAGGCGCTTTGGAGAAGCGGAAGTGTCTGCTAAGCTAAATTACCAAATCACTCACATTCCCTTCTAATACATCACAATGTAGCAAGCCAGCCCATGAATGAGAGCCGGTACTTTGTCTTGAATGATGGTAGGGGGATTGGTCTTGGGGGAGGGGAGAGTACATCGTAATATGATGTGTGTGTGTGTGTGTGTGTGTGTGCGTGCGTGCGTGCGTGCATGGTGTGTGGCAGCTCACTCTCTGTGGCGTGTGTATGGGAGACAAGGCGTCCAGGTCGGCCATGGGGAACTCCACCCCTTTCCTCTTCAGCTCCTCGTAGATGTGGACCACGCCCGTCAGGTCAGGGCTGCTCCTGAAGGCGTCCGCCCATGCCTGCACACACACATAAACACACACACACACACTAAACAGAGACATTTAAATAAAAAGGGAGGTTGATTGTTTTCAGCCCTACGTTGTTCCGATAAATATGACACATGTAAACATAAAAATCCAATATCCAATGTTCATTTATAGTTGTATCAAATTATATCCATGCATCCACCCTCATATGACCTTGTAGCATGGCTTCGTCAGCAGCAGTGTGTCAAAAACAATGTCACCCCAAAACAGACCCAGCAGGTCCCAAGTTCAAAGTGAAAATTAAATGTGATGTTCATTAAATTAAATGTGTGCCATGGGACACCATGCTACCAAAAAAGCATCCAACTGAGTGCCATAAATAATAGAAAGAGAGCAAGAGACCGAGAGAGTGAGAGAAAAAAAATGCAAGGTGGTAGGCTAGGGAAACATGATCATTCGGAATAAGAGAGAGCAGTAGGAAAAGTAGAGTAGGACACCATCTGTAGCGTGAGGCTGCCAGGTAAGCAGATACCAAGCAGGTACCAGCCACCAACACCTGGGGAGACACAGGGAGTGCTCAGTAAGACCAGAGACGTGGGTTTACTGACTCCGTGTCTTTCAGCAACTCCTGTGTTTCTACGCTTCCAAGTACGGCTGCAACTGACCATTATTTTAATAGTCTTGCTTAATCCAATGATAATTTTTTAGATCAATTAATCATTTAGTCTAGACAATGTCATAATAATAGCAAATGCCATCACAAGTGACCAGAGTCCAAAGTAATGTCTTACATTTTCTTGCCTTATCTGACAAGCAGCCAAGAAAAACTAAAGTATTCATTTTATAATGATCCATGAACCAAACATTTTAATTTCTGAAGCATCAAGCAGCAAATGTTTGGTATTTGCACTAGATAAATGACCTTAATCGATTAATCGATTCTAAAAATTCGATCGACTAACCGATTAATCGACTAATCGTTGCAGCTCTACTTCTAAATCATGGCTTGAGCACGCTGGGTGATATCATAATCAAGACGACGTCACTCAGCCCAGAAGCTCACACTACAGGAGCTGCAGGACTACAGGGCTACACCCTGTCACACTGAGCTGTAAAGCCCTTCCCAGGCGTTGCTGGGAGTGTCTAGCTCAGTGATCAACTAAAAAGGGAAAAAAGGGAAACTCCGCCACACACCAACAACTCTGTTAAATGAAGTCATTTAACAGATGAAGGCGTGACAGATGATTCAATATATGGGGGTGGGGGACCGCAGTGAGCAAGATGCCTGACCTACTTGCTCATTAATTACATGCATCTAAACAAAACATACCCGTAATTCGCTTTGGATAAAAGCGTCTGCTACATGACCAAACAGTAACACATCAAATCCTTTTTCCTTCTAATACCTTATCTGGGATCTAGCAGTCCTACTATGTTTTAGCAGAACCTCTGATCCAGCAGTCCTACTATGTTATAGCAGGACCTCTGATCCAGCAGTCCTATGTGACAGCAGAACTTCAGGGGGGAGACGGCACAGAGCCTGGGCCGGAAACCAGAAACTGCAAGCGGCGGAGTTACGTCTTGCTTCCTGTTTCGTTAAAGAGATATTCGGCCGAAGAAAACTAATACGCACGAGTGGATGAAGCTTTCAGAAGTGTATTTCCACAGTGGCCAGTCTACATGGTATTGATTTAAAATGTTACTAGTGCTGGCCAAGTTTGTGTTCGCCGATTATACGCTTACAGATCCCCTCCTCCAGCAACATGATCGGTCGAAACAAACATGAAGCGAAAAAAAGTGAAATGCCTCGTTCACCGAGATTTGAGCTTGTCTGCCATCAGACTTTAGATATGAATCTAAAGTCTAGATATCAATGTAAAGTCTGTGAGACTAAATACAGCCCAACTAGCCAGCTGGCCAGCATACCTGGATGAGAGCCAGTACTTTGTCTTGAACGATGGTCGGTGGATTAGTCTTAGGGGAGATGATCTTGACCAGCACGCCGTCAATGAAGTCCCGGTTGGCCACGTGAACGTGGAACCTGTGACCGCAGTTCTTCACGCATGTCTCCAGCACCTAGCGAGGGGGGCAGAGGGAGAGAAGCAGCGATGAATGAAGGAAGTAGGAGGAAGAGGTGATTAGGGCTGCAACTAACGATTATTTTCATAGTCTATTAATCTAACGATCATTTTTCAGATTAATCAATTCATCATTTAGTCTGGAAAATGTCATAAATTATAGTGATCCATCACAAGTTACCAGAGTCCAAAGTGATGTCATAAATTTGCTTGCATTGGCAAAAGCCTGATACCCACACCCATAGCAGCCCTAAACAGGATGACTCGCTGAGGAAACTATGAGTCTTGTTCTTAAGTTGTTTTTGCCTGTCACTATTGTGTGCTTTTTATACTTTATGTATTGTTACTGTCGGGTTTTGTATTGTGATATGTGTATTGTTGGTTGTCCTTGTGATGTTCAGTTGCTGTCTGTTATTGTTGTGATGATGTGTGTAAAGTGTATTGTTGGTTCTCCTTGTGATGTAGTTTTGTGGAAAATAATTTCCCCCTGGGGACAATAGAACTAACTAACTAACTAGCTTTATCTGACAAGCAGCCAAGAAATACTAGTGTATTCATTTTATAATGATCCATGAACCAGATATTTGAATGTCTGAAGCATCAAGCATGCAAATGTTTGGTATTCATCTTTGATAAATGACCTAAATGATTAATCGATTATAAAAATTGGATTCGATTCATTTTCTGCTGATCGACTAATCGATTAATCAATTAATCGACTAATCATTGCAGCCCTAATGGCTATCCAGAGGGATGCTTGTATCGGACGACATCCAAGGGTTGGGTGGGTGTCCAAAACGTCTTACAATAGGTTGCGGGCATACATTATAGGTGGCCCCAGTGGGAATCGCATGCTCCACCCAGGACCACAACACATGAGCGACACAGGAATTGAGCTACAGAGCAATGTGCTTCTAAATGGGATACAAAAACACAATTTCAACAACTTTGACTTCAGGGTGAAAAACGGGAAGGACAACATTAGCGCGCTGGAGAAGATGTGGACATTAAAACACTGGGCGGGGCAACACGTCTTCCTCATTAGTTAGTAGTCCTGGATGGCCAATAAAGCAGTTTTTCCCCCCTTCTCTCAGTAGGCCTTTCATGAAATATTCACCAACCAAATCCATATCTCACCGTGAGCGCAAGCATCACCTCTCTGAAGTTCCTGTTGCCACTCACCCTCTTCTTCAGGGCCCGCATGGCATCTTTGGGCCTGGGGACAGGGACAGGGACAGCGCAGCTTGAGTTAGGAAACAGCCTGGCTCAACATGCGAGGAGGAGTGAGCGACTTTTTTCTGGACTTCGTTGGAATGAATGACTGTCTGCACGGCAGCAGCTGTCCGTCTGTCTCGATGGCATAAATCTTCCAACGGCGAACAGGGAAGACGGCGGCACAGGAGCACAGTTGGTCTGCCCATCTGTTAACCTCTCTCTCCTCTCCCCCCCCAAGGCAAGATCAAAGCTAATCATGTATAAAGAGCTCAGGTGAGCCCACGCCATTCCGGTGCACACTTCTGGACTGCAGAGGAGACACAGCTGCCTGCTTCTATGTGCTCCTGCATCACAGTGTGTGTGTGTGTGTGTGTGTGTGTGCGTGCATGAGTGAGTGTGCATGCGTGTATGTGAACATATGTATGTATGTATGCATGTATGTATGTATGCATGCATGTATGTATGTATGTATGTATGTATGTATGTATGTATGTATGTATGTATGTATGTATGTATGTATGTATGTATGTATGAGTGTTCGTGCTTATGTCAGTACATGTGTACATGTATGTATGACATACTTTTTGAGTGACTGAGAGTGTATGAGAGAGAGCGAGAATCTATGTTGGATGAGAAAGAGAGAGAGAGAGCAAGAGAGACAGAGAGAGAGAAGAAAGAAGAGAGAAGAGAAAGACAAAGAGACTTAGGCCTAGTCCACATGTACAGAAAAGATCTCTGTCCACAAGCAAAACCCAAAGACGATTTAAAACACTCACATAAGCATGCCAGGCCAATGGGTGGCAATACAGCAGCGCATTGATGGGCTTCTTCTTGAGCGGCGAATAAAACAACACAGCACAGTGGTGTGAAGTAACGCTAGGTTGACTTGTTGACAAGTAATTAAACCTAACAATACTAGCTACACGTAAACACCGGTAGTCCGCCATTGTTTGTGGGATTCTGGCCCATGCTCAATGCATGAAACAGCCTTTGCCATGTGAAAATCGAGGTCATGATGTCATCGTGCTGCGAAACCTCAGTTTTCTTTGTCTAGACATCAACACTGAATACAGAGTTTCTGAATATCTTCACCCTGGAAGGAGTTTTCTAAAAGGTCTGATTTTTTTAGTGACCTTAAACACAGTTTGCGCGTGGACGAAAGGCCAAAATGCATAGCAAAACCTACGGTACCTGTTTACGTGTGGACTAGGCCTTAG
The DNA here is from genome assembly GCA_030340625.1 of Merluccius polli. NCBI lineage: Eukaryota > Metazoa > Chordata > Actinopteri > Gadiformes > Merlucciidae > Merluccius > Merluccius polli. The sequence goes on along the minus strand of JAOPHQ010005800.1, from coordinate 20,072 downwards.
AACACACAGTACTTTCTTGCTGGGTATGACCAAGTAGCATATGCTGACTAAATAAAAAAAGGATTTATGTCAGTGTGTGTGTGTGTGTGTGTGTGCATGTTAGTCATCCAGTAGAAAGTAGCAGTGCACCAGATTTGAACTAAAAAGTAGGTTAGCCCAATTAAACTTCATTAGTATAACGATCTGCATTCCACAACAACAAAATAATCAGTCATTTGACAGGCAGTGTGGGGACCATCAGTTGTTATAGATTGGAGGGATGTGGTGGTCATCGTGTGTGCGTGTGCCAGGAAGTGTGGAAGACTAAAGTGTGGAGATTGATAGTGATCATTTATTGTGTGTGTGTGTGTATGTGTATGTGTATGTGTGTGTGTGTGTGTGTGTGTGTGTGTGTGTGTGTGTGTGTGTGTGTGTCTCACCCCTCCTCAGTCTCATTAATGATATCACAGATCTCCATGTTGAGGGTCCAGTCCTCGTTCTGCAGCCCTCCGTCCGTGGCCCTCTCTGGAGAGAGACAAGAAGCAGACCCACAGTCATGTATTCATACAGAGTCAACCATTTAGATGGAGAAGTTTCAGGTTTGGCACCATGTTGTCTGATCATCGCTTGAGTGTTTCAGACACAAAATATAATAGTGCAGGTTTGATTCTGCAGACGCTGATGAAGAACGCTATATATATATATATATTTTATATATATATATATATATATATATATATATATATATATATATATATATATATATATATATATATATATATATATATATGTGTGTGTGTGCACGCCATGCATGTGTGCATGCGCGTGTTTTGGAGTGTGTGGTTTGAAGGGAAAAAAATCTGCAGCCCAACAGAACAAACCTTGCCTTTTGCACAAACCTCAATGTTTCCACAGAAAGCCCACATATGTACTTCACACAAAACCACTCTTAAAGATGTAGGCCTACTCTATGCCTCAAGCTTAGTCAATAGAACAATGGGAGCAATTAGCAGCACTGCTTTGTGTGAGTCATACATACAGTGACAGAAACAAAGCTCAGAGCGCTGTATAGGTGTACCTTGGCAACGCTGTCGTCACATTCTGATGACAAGACCTAGAGTGAGGGCCAAGCTTACTCACTGACCGGTATCGGAAATCAACATTTCCGTTTTCCAACAGAGCAGTTAGTTAAAAATCAGGCTGGCTTACATAAAGTCATTGGTGTGTGTGTGTGATCTCACACTGTGTTAAAGTGTTTCTTTCCAAAACAGATTTTGTGGAAGCTGTTTGAAAGCTTATTAATATTCTGTCAAATGCATGAATCACGACACTGTGCAGATTGTCGACCTGCTAATGTTTTGTGCCGCTTGTAATTAAATATTTATTGGGGGACACAACAAAAACAAACAAATATGAGACACTTTCTGATCTACTGGTTCTATGATAAAAGCATGTGTAAGCAGCATATTAACTGAATCCTTATCCCTGTAGGAGGCAGAAAGTGAGAGTAGAGAGACTAGAGAATGGCTGTGAATGAGATGTTGTGACTGACTCTCTGTGACTGACTGTTGCTGCCCACCGATTGATTTACATTCAGCAGCCATTGTGGAGCATTGACAGAGAGAGTGTTGCTGTCCCAGCAGCCCCCAGGGTGAGGGCCAGTACAAAATGGCTCCAGAACAGCAGACCTCTTTATGGACCACAAATGCACACAGACTCATAGATGACCTACTGAACCAAGCCACACACATTGTGTGCACCTCCAAAGGGCTCTGGTTTGTATGGGCAAATAGTCAGATATTATGGGATACCTCTAAATACGGCATTTTAAACTAGTTCGATTTAGGGCTGAACAATTAATCGAGATATTATTGAAATTGCAATGTGGCCAAGTGCAATATCCAAATCTCAGGAGCTGCAATGTTTTGATAAAGGTAAAATGTGTAAATGTAAATGTATAACACACCATTATAAATGAAGTACTGTAGTGCTGCAGAGATTCCCTGGCCTGAATTTCTTTTTCTCCAGATGTAAGAAAACATGTTTGTTTGGTACAGACCCCAACAAATGTCTTGAAAATGAAACGAAAACTGTGATGCAAAAATTATCATTCCTACCCACTATTAGTGAGTCATATCGCAAATCACAATATCTGTCAAAATAATCGCAATGTGATTTTTTTTACCATATCACTCGGCCCCAGTTGGATTACCATTCAAGTCAGTGCTGTGAACATAAACTGGTCTACCAGACTAATGACAACAGGATTATGGCAAAACTTTGAAAATTATTCAATAGTAAACAGTAAAATAAGGAAGATCTGTACCCGTCACTGACACACTGCAGAACTCCATGTTTTTTTACAAGTATCTGGAATGATGTGGTGTTAGAGTGGATTTATGAACGTGCTAGCCTACTCTTTGTTCACTGTCCCGCTTCGGGGAATGGACGCCCCGCTAGTTGAGCCAGGCGGGTCACATGGGTGTAGAGGGTGCCAGAGTGTGCCATCCTCCATCAACAAAGCCACATATCCTATCCCACCAACTCGGCCTCCTCAGTCACTCCTTTCTCTTAATAACGAACCCTCTCTCTTGGTGTTAACCCTTTCTGCGTGGGCCCAGTTCTTCATCATTTTTAAACAAACAACTCTTGTTGTTTTACGGTTCTTGGCGTTTTAGGTTTCTCCTTCATCTTACTCACACTTCCCTTTTCTTTAAAACTAAGCTCCAATAGAGTTTGCATGATGTATCCACGTTTGATTTTCATTTTGAATGTCAGTCTTCCTGGCACAGTTCTGTGAAAAACTATTGAAAGATTAATAATGGCCCATATAATTTTGTACCATTACAAGAATTGAATATATATAGCCTAAATTATGCATGGTGCACCTAATATAAAGTGATTGCTACACAGACCAAAATCATAGACCAGACCAATCATTTGTTGTTTAATTTTGCAGACATGCTGGGAGGATGTGTCGATCTGCCTCTGGAGCACTAAGGTGAGGTTGTTAATGTTAAAGCCTTCCCTTCCTTTAGTTGGCAATTGAAAAAGCTGTGAATTAACCTTTCAGTAAGTGGATGCTAGCCTTCTAAATCAGAGTATGCTAGTGAACAGGGAGGAAGAAAGAACGATGATGATTTTCCATCCTGAAGTGGCGCTCTATCGACTAATATTGCACCAGTCAAATAGTTTGCCATACAACTGCTGCGAAATTCAAGATGTGACAGTGCAGAGGGCACCGTATCCAATGAATGACCCGATACAGACGGTCTAACATTTTTTTAGCCCTGGTGAGGGCTGTTGTTGCGGGGCCATCTTGTATGACTTGGCACATAGCAGCTTGTCAGTGGGTGACAATGAGGGCACGCCCCTGTCCAGGGCCACACTGAATGACCGCTTCTGAATGCCAAAGACACAACTCTGTCCTCACTCCCAAGAGCTGTCCGCCTGTTCCATCAAATTACACCCAAGGTCATGATTAACAAAGCGATGGCTATTATAGCTTGCCGATTCCACAAATACCTCCCAAAAACAAAAGTTACACATTCTTTACGAAAATGTACTGAACCAAAGCTTCCATTCATTGCGTTGTTGCCATGCAAATGTATTTTGAATGTTCTGGATTATGTTGTGTGCCCTGATAAACTTAGCACCGTCTGGTGGGTGGCTGGTGACTCATGAATTTGCCTAATCCAACAAATGCAACTGTAAACAAATTAATCCATAACTATATCAGTGGGACGCTGTCACCATCATGGCTGGTGAAGCCCACTCTCAGACACCACTCAATAACAGCCTGTGATTAAAATGTGTCAAATTGCAAACCATAAATCAGTACAAGCTACTGTGATTGCTTGCTATGTTAGCATGAGTCTAACCACTGAGGACATTCTTAATACCTTACATCACTACCCAGACAACATCAGCTGCATGTGGTATGCTTTACCTCATTTACCAGACCGTCATTTCAAACCATCATGTATCATTTTTGACAGCAGCTTCGAAATTAAGATCAAAACCACAACAATATCAACATTCAACATGTGGTAACCATGTGGTTGAGTTATCATCAACCATGTTTTGCAATCGTATTGAGCACACCTAAACCTTGGGTGACAAATCAGTGCCTAGGAGCCGAGGCTTTGCAACAGCCCAGCTGAGTACTTTTCATTTAAAACACAGGAAATACTACTTGAACGGATGTCTATGTCCATGTCCAGAATAGGTCCACTTCTCGTTTAGGTTTAAACAGGTGCACATGCCTAAACCAAAAGCACTTTTCTGGAGTACACAGGAATAATCACGTCATCTCAACGAACCATAACAGCATCTTTACAGACATTTGACAAACAGGAGGGATAGAGCGCCAAACCAAGCAAATGTCCATCCTGGCTACTCAACCGTATCTCCCTGAGACCATAGGGAGGAAATGAGGGAGGATAGAGGCATGTACATAACTAGCTTTGTTACAGTTATAGACTGGTTGTGAGACTACCAGAATCCCCCATACACTTCTTGACATCAATTAACTTCCATAAAATATGGTTTAGGTGCTGCAAAGCCCAATAAAAAAAATGAAAAAAAAATAATGCATGCAATATGAAAGTTATTGTGGTTGACAGAGAGAGAGAGAGAGAGAGAGAGACGAAACTATGAAGGGTCATGCAGAGGTCCAGAAGCAGCTCATGTGCTGTAAAGCACCAAGCATGTTTTTGTCCCAAGGTATTATATTTAACACGAATTAGCTTTAACCAGAGGCTTAAAGCCCATCAGGGCCATCAGCAATGTAAGCTGGTGAAGTCATGACGTTTTAACCACGTCTCTGGACGAAGTTACAATAACAACCCGCCCCTGAACAAATGATTGCACCCTATCTGGTTAGTGTCAACTTTAACAAAAAATAAAAATAAGACTAAATAAATACGTGTCATGTTTTTAGTTTGACACCGCTAACTCGACAACCATGCACATCTAGCCGACGGCTGCTAGCAGCAAAGCTAGCAGAGAAAACCGTTAGCTTTGATGTTGACTTCTTCTAGCATCCGTCTGTTTGACCTCCTGTTTTACTGTTACCCCTCGGCATCCCAGCATCACAAATGTCGTGGACACACGCCATGTTTGTCCTCTTACCCACACACTGGCCCACGGGAGTGCTGTACGGGTTGCCCAGTAAAAAGTCCATCTTGACAACAAACAATCCGTCTGGGAATGACAGGAGCCGAGGTGGAGAGACGATGGACCACAAGTCCCGCCCCCTGCGCTCCCATTGGCCGGAAGAAGCTGGTCAAGTTTTAGGGATTTTTTCGAGACAGTTTGACGTCATTTTTGATAATGAATTTTTGATAAGCACATGATAATTACAAGTATGCATGTTATGTGTTCAGTGCAGAACACATTATGGATGTTGATTTGGGCTGCACAGTCTGGTTAACAGCCAGAAAAGCTTTTTTTAAATGTCATGACTTTTTCTAACAGATTGTATTGTATATATATATATATATATATATATATATATATATATATATATATATATATATATATATATATATATATATATATATATATATATATATATATATGTATATATATATATATATATATATATATATATATATATATATATATGGCTCTCTACACAGACATATTTTTCAATGCATACACGACACACGTATACACACACACACACACACACACACACACATACACAAATATTTCTTGTTTAAATATGTAGTAGAAATCCACATGTATTTAAAAGTATTTGCAATGTTCATCGAAAACATATTTGGATGTTGTTAGTGACACATACACACTGTTGAACCTGCATGTGCAAACTGTAGTCGTGTGTGCTTGAGACTGATCTGACTCCATAATCAAACTGTTCAGCAAATGCTTAACAAACGGTATAATGTTTGTTATGTGTGTAGATATGTAATATGTATTAATTCTTTATTTGGCCTACTAACGTGGCTACACTACAACATACGGTGATACGGTGCTTTGAGCATAAACTAAAACATGACCCAGCAATTAGCTTGATTTTACCACCGTTACGCTTACATTGCTTTCTAAAAGATGACTGCGTCGATTACAATACTTTTGTATAGGCCTATAGATTTATCATAATTGGTTATTATGTAGACCTTTTTTATTGCATTTATCATTTTTGTCATTCACGTATGTTTAGGCAGCCTACGTCAGCAACTCGATAAACAGTTCATAACATTCACTCCGTTGAATGCAGCTCAGACTTGTCCCGTTGCTAAGCGACGGAAATACACACACACACGCACACACATATACACACACACACACACACACACACACGCACATACACACACACACACACACACACTGGGTTGCGACTGTAGGCACAAGAAGCAGAACTGTTGCGAGAAGTATCTACAATATTTATTATTTGCCACAACTGACTCGTTTAGTGTCGCCCCCATCGACGACAATAGCAGCTAGATTTGGCTATAACCAAGTCAACATAAGGGCGCAACAATGATCAGGCTTTACGGTAAAGTGGAGCAGCGTGTGATAGACGAGAAGATGCTGCAGGACGCAGTGGAGGAGCAAGGCCCTAGAGAAGAGGCAGGGAAGATCTCCAAGGAAGAGGGCATCACATTCAATGAGGTCCTCCAACTCCGCCTGGAATACAAAAGTAAGGAAACAGTAGATTCAATAAGCTGTATATAGGCTAGTAAGTGTCCTTTTGGGTTGAGGTCACAGTAGTTGTTTTTTTGTTCACAGACATCCTAAAGATTGACCATTTATGGGAGTTCACATCCCTTACTAAACTGCAACTGAATAACAACCTCATACAGAAGATTGAGGGACTATCGAGTCTTACTAATATAACATGGCTTGGTAAGAGGCACATGTATAAGTATTTTGAATTTCATGTATAGAGTTATAAACATAAACAAATTAATGGATGGTTATCTATATGTCAAACAACTGAAGACATAGAAATGTTCCCCATGGCTCTGCCAGATCTGTCATTCAACAATATAGAGAAGATACAAGGTCTGGAGACCTTAACGAAGCTGGAAGATCTGACTCTGTACAACAACAGGATCTCCTGTATGGAGAACATGGACACGCTCAAGAACCTCACCTTCCTCTCCATTGGAAACAACTCTGTGGGCCAGTTGGACAACGTAAACAACATCCTCTTTCATGTGATGCTTGCATGTTTCAAAGACCTTCTTGAGATTCTAGGATGAAATATTAAACCATGGCCTAGGTTGATTAATAAATATATATATTGATTCCCCAGGTAATCTATCTGAGAAGGTTTAAGAACCTGCATACCCTCAACCTGGCTGGGAACCCACTCTCTAAAGAGGAGAACTACAAACTCTTCATCGCTGCTTACCTTTCAGATTTAGTGTACCTGGATTACAGATTACTCAATGAAGAAACTGTAAGTAGTAAGGTAGTGCATTGGCATGCACTGGGGTTCGCTAAATATGCAGAAGTCACTAAAACAGCAGATTAACGTTTGATTTTCTCTTGTCCAGAAAATGTGCCTTTATTCATTAGTGGCCATCTTGGTTCTAATAAGCTCACTGGGAATTGAATTGAGAGACACACCAAAAAAGGCTACACACAGTGAGAATCAGCTCTGGATTTACTGCACCTTTGTTTGATTTAGATTCCCCAATGTACTGTGACTTTACAGAAGGGCCAGGCTTTGGCCAAATATCAATATGCCATCGAGGAGATACAACACAACGAGCTGCAGTCACTAAAGGCCACGGAAGCTGAGCAGAGCCAGGAAGAGGAATTACAACAACACAGGGTAATGTGAATTATATGCACAACCCATTGGGTTCTCCATTGAAACTTTAACGTTGAATTGTATGTATGGTTGTGTATTTCTCTGTATGGTTGTGCTGTGTTTTCAGGAGGCCTTTGTGGAGGACCTCAACGGGTCCTATCTGTTTGACAGCATGTTCGCCGAAGACCCAGAAGCACAGACACTAGGCCAGCTGCCCGGGGTGGCGGAGCTAGTACAGACATATCTTTTATTTATTTACTCGATTCAAATGTATGGCACATTTTTGGTGATTCAATGCTATCTTGTTTTTCATGATTTGTGAGACCGACTGATGATGGCATTCAATCACATAATATCAAAATTTATTTATTCATATTTTTTTATCCATCTCATTTATTTTGTCTATTAAAGATTTCAGTCTTTTTTTATATAAATGTTCATATACATTACATTTTTGGGCGATGGTCCTAATCCTACTGATTTTATTCTTATATAAAATGTCGTTTGGTTTAACACTATAATGATGAAATCACATATCAATATATTTATTATTCACATTTTTTTTACTTGTTTCATTTTGTTTAGATTTGACATATTTGACATATTTACACGCCGTCCAGCATATGTAGCTCAGTTTGCTCCTTGACTTACATTATCCTTACATTTGAGCACAAGGTGGTGGATCTGTGCGTGCAAATGTTCGAAAGCGGCTTGGCTGAGCAGAAGCTGAGAGAGGCGGAGGTCAACGCTTTCTTTGATGGTCTTCAAGAGGCTGTGAGGGAAAAGCAACAGAGATCAGCACAACATGTCGCAGATTTTGAGAAGCACCGGAAGAAGGTGAGCCGGAACGCACCTGTGGGTTGAACTTCCTCAATGGCTGTAGATATACTGTGGATAGGCTGGTGGGCCCTACATGAAACCCATTGCTGGCTGGATTTGACCTGTTTTTAAGGACACAATGAATGGGCACATTGATCTAAAACACACATCTTGGTCATTGCTGACCAACCTCAGTCACTCGTCAATCGTCAATCCAGAAGCAACACTTGATGATTTATTATAGCCCTTTACATGGCCATGGATTGATTGAGAGATTAAGAGAATATAGTGATGGTCTTATAAGGTGTAATCCTTTACTTGGGCTCATCTCGTTTTATATTAAACCAGGTGGTCGTGTGTGATGTTCAATCCACATAGTCTGAAATGCATGGATTATCACTTACTTTAAATTATCACACCCAAGTTGACATCACTTTTCCTTCTTAATCTGCTCAGGCTCATTGGTTAAGTCGCAGGATGCTATCTATTGTATTGCATACTTATATGTAAGAGATAATGTACAGCAAGCCGGTCATTATTGAGGAATAAACCCTTATCCCGCTTATTACACAGCTTCTTACTAAATAAAACAATAATTTTACATAAAATATTAAAAAATACATATATTTTATTGATTTTATTGCTTCCGCAAAACAAAATAGTCCCTTAGATTCCACAGTTTGAAATAGTGTCCATAGCAAAGGTCTGTTATTCATAGTGGCGGTCTGCTATTCAGAAATAACAGACCGTAGAATGCTGTAATTGACCAATCAGAATTGAGTATTCAACAAAGCCGTGTGATAAAAAAGGAGAATGTAAAAGTGCAAAGGATTAGGAAAGCTGTTTATACTAACCCTCTTCATATAGAGGCTACTGGATTTGCAGTGGGTTTCAGACGCGGCCCAGCAGGAAGCTCAGGTGAACCAGTACAGAGAGGACATCCAGACGCTGCGTGACAACAGCATGCTCCTGGAGCTGCAGCTGGTGGACCAGCTGGAGGTTGGTGTAGGGCTGCATGTATTTTCATAGTTGATTAATCTAACAATAATTTTTTTCGATGAATCAAATCATTTAGTCTAGAAAATGTCATACATCATAGCAAATGCCATCACAAGTTACCAGAGTCCAAAGTGATATATTTGCTTGTTTTCTGACAAGCAGCCAAGAAAAACTAAAGTATTCATTTTATAATGATCCACGACCAAACATTTGAATTTCTGAAGCATCAAGCAGCAAATGTGGGGTATTTGTACTGACCTAAATGATTAATCGATTATAAAAATGAAATTAGAATAATTTTCTGTCGATCGACTAATCGAATAATTGACTAATGGTTGCATCCCTAGGTTGGTGTGTGTTTGTAAGTATGGGACGGCCAGTGGAGTTCCAATGGTTCGGAGAGCTAGTGATTAAAGTAGCACTGAGTGGGTAAACAGTAAATAAAAATTAAATACTTTGGGGATGGGTTGAATATGAGCTCTATATATAAAAAAAGTGACATCTTAATACATTTCTTACGTTTCTTGTGTATTTTGTAAAAGGCTATGCTACTACAGGCCTGTGGAGTGTGTGTTGTTGATAGCCGGTTTACAGCCTCACCTGGCCTGAGTCAGACTGATTAGACTCTGGGGTTGGGTGGTGCAGAGCAATCATGGCACCCAGGATAAACCAGCTATCAACACACACACTCAGGAGAGAGCCTCTGTCATGGCAGCACGTAACAGCTCGGCGTATACCATCTCCAATAAATGCATGTTCCTGTGTTGGAGGGCCCACAGCAAAAGCCACTAAGGTGGCATGTGGCAGGAGGCAAATGCCACAAGGCCTATAAAACAATTGCTTATGAAAGACTTGTATGTTTTCCATTTGAATTGTTTACTCATCTTGATGTTGCCATTTCTGTTGCAGGAGATTATTAAAGACTTTGAGAGAAGCATCACAGACATGGTTGGCAGCTTCATCGAAACAGTTCAAGGACTATATCCTTTTCATACTATACATACTATATAAAGTCATCTTCATCATGCACCACGATTTCAAGAACTGATCTTCTGAATTAGAGCTCAATGTCTAATTGTCAGGTTTCTTTGACCAATAAATACATTCGCTCAGTGTCGGGATCTGGAGAACCATCATCACGAGAAGATCAAAGACATCGCCATGGCAACTTTGGAGAAGGTTGTTAAGAACGAGGTGGAGAACGACCTGCCTGACGATGTTAGAGCGGTCAGTGTTTTACATTGTAGTAATGGTCAGTTGCTGACAATGTAAAAATGGTCAGTGTTTTACATTGAGATAATAGACAGTGTTTACATTGTTGGAACGATCAGTATTTTACCACAATAGTGGTAATTCCAGTAGTGGTGACCACAACGCTGTAAATAGTGGTTTGTAACATAAACCACTAGTTATACTCCCTTTCAGCATGGACACCACCTATTTTTGTCCCTTGCAGTTATTTGTGGACAAAGACACCGTCATGAATGCAGTGAGCGCCTCTCATGACACCCACCTGTTGAAGATTGACAATCGAGAGGACAAGCTGGTGACTCGCATCAACGCCTGGATGATGGCCCTCATTGAAAGGGTACAGAAAGATCCTCTTCTTTTTTTTTACATGATTGAATGAATTCAGTTCAATATGAATGGATGATTATTTTGCTTCTGTTCTCTATGCATGATGGCAGATCCAGGATGAGGAAGTATGGCGGAATCGCAAGTGCATTTCAGAGATCCAAAATTACACACAACATCTGAGGAATCAGCTGGAGGAGGTGCTGCACCACCATGGTTAGCAAGGCAATCAGGGTCAGAGTGCTCTGACATTCATTCAGCTATGCCCCATTCATTAATTCCCCTACGCCAGAACGATAGTGGGATGAGCCAGACCTTTCTCCAGCGCTGGCACAGCGATAAAATTAACTGCAGAGATAGGTCTGGCTATGCGAGACTGTTTCACTAAATCAAGTATTGCATTCCTAGTGTATATTTGTATATTTGTATATTTCAAGCTTTGATGTCTTTCTGCATTTTCCATATTTCATAATAATAAAATACACTTTAAATAAAAATATTACTTAATATTAAATAAACTGTGGTTATCAAGAAGTCATGTTTTAGTCAAAGTTGTTTGGTTTTTTTTAAGTAGTTGGGCTTGGTTTAAGGGCCAACCCTAAACCTTTCTATTTCAATATTATGATCAATATTACGAATAGACAGCGCGACCACGTGACTCGCTGTATCCAATCAGCATCGAGGGGATACAACTCACCAGCCAATCAGGACCACCGAAGCTGTATTCTCAAATGCGACGTTGCACTTTTAGCACACCCAGGCAGCCCCACGCAAAGGAAAAACCCGAATCGAGTTCAAACCAGCCAGGTTTCAGACTTGGTGGGGGGGGCGACATTTTCTTGTATTGGTTTTACCCCCCACTAACTGTCAGCCGTCGACATTTCCAGCGTTGGGTTTGCTCTCCCGGTTTGGTTCATGACTGTTGCCGTGGGTGACACTCACAGCGTTCATCACCACCATGCCCGTCCGAGCTGAGCGCTGCAGGAGGACGGCTTGGGCCTCTTCGACCCCGGACTCGCTTACGCCCCCTGCCCCGATAAACACGTCCCAGCCCGGCGTGGCCACGACGCTGCTCTACAGCGGCTCCCAGTTCCGGGGATACCAGAAGAGCAAAGGAAACTCGTACGACGTGGAGGTCATTTTGCAGGTAACCGTTATAGTTGGTGTCATGGTGTTGGCTGTTAGTGTACGTATATGTGGGCTGTGGTGTTTTCTGTTTAGTAGCTAGCCGACGTTAGCTTCTTTTTTTGGGCTATTTATGACTGTCAACGCTGACCACGATGACCTATTTAGTGACCTGCCACGTCAATACAAACCTACCCATGGGTTTGGAAACGGTGCTATCATACACATATGTCAATATAAGTTGAACGTGAAATCATTTGGTGCATTATATCTTTTTTTTCCTCTCCTGTGCAACACACATTCCTGGCATAGTTCATGATTTGACAGCTGTATGCTGCTGAACCACCACTAGACTACGATGTAAAACGTGTGTGTGTGTGTGTGTGTGTGAGAGAGAGATATACCCTGTTTAATGGAACAAATGGTGTGTTTTATATTCAAGTATAATAACCCAAGTAACCCCACAGTGTGTGTTTTTATTTTGGACAGCATGTGACCATCGAGGACTCGTACTTGTGTGGCTACCTGAAGATCAGAGGCCTTACTGAGGTGGGCACCTGATGCTGGTTCACAGGTTGAGCGTGGTCCCCACAGGTGTATTTAGTAACACGTTCTGCACCTCAGCTGTCATTGTGAATGACAGCCAATGATATTGACAACATAATTACAGTGGAAATGTATTATTAGAAGAATTGTGTTTGTTTTATTATGTATGTTTTGCTGTAATGTCTACAATCTAATCATAATTTCATGAAAACAACCTGTCAAACAAGAAAACCCCATAGGCTGTTCTGACCTTAATCCTGTATCTATCTTTAAAGGTCCCCTATTTTACCACCAGGTGTGATGTTGGTTAGCCAATACAAGCCATTTCAAATTCTACCCTCTAATGACATCACAAGTGGGAGTGTTCACCCAGACCTACCCCAGTGGACTGTACCAACTGTTAGGCTGATCTATTGATCATACATCTGGGTGAACACTCCCACTTGTGATGTCATTAGAGGGTAGAATTTGAAATGGCTTGTATTGGCTAACCAACATCACACCTGGTGGTAAAATAGGGGACCTTTAAAGTCAGTCAGTCGTGGTTTGCATGCACAGTGCAAATCTATGCACTATCTATCATCACTATGCAAATCTAGCGACTAATAATAAACCTTCACTCTCACTCAATCTCCCCTCTTCCAGGAGTATCCAACCCTGACGACGTTCTTCGCTGGTGAAATCATCAGCAGAAAGAGGCCTTTTTTAACCAGGAAGTGGGACGCAGATGAGGATGTGGACCGAAAGCACTGGGTAAGGAACCCAGGATTGAGGTTGTTGTGACCCATTCCAGACCATCTACAAGTCTCCAATTCTTACTGGTTTACCCGCAGAGGTATTAAAAGTACAAACAAGTCTTAAATTAAAAAATGTAACTTTAAGTTATATTGTATTATATAGTCATAATTAGAACAAATAAACAAATAACAAATGTTTATACTTCTAAAACAATTCCAGGTTGAGGACTGTCATTTAGTATTATGCCATTGGGCAGTGAAATCGGTATTAAATTCTAACTGGTATTAAAAAGTCTTAAATTGAGCTGGTTGAAACCTGCAGTTACCCTGTTTAAAATTGTGTCTATTCTTTATTTATTTTTTACCAGGGAAAGTTTCAGTCCTTTTACAAATATGCCAAATGTTTTAACTCGGATGACTTTGACTACGAGGCGCTGAGCAACAGCGACTATGTCTTCATGAGGTGGAAGGTGGGTTAACATAAATGACCAAAGTGAAACATGGAAGCTTCTCTCTGCTACAGTGTTTCTTTATTTCACCTTTAAGCTACATTTGAAACTGTTTTATGTTTACCTTTGATATTTTATTTTTATTTTCATATTGTAGGCTAGGCATATATTCATTTTTGTTTTCTCTATAGTTTCACATGAAACTGTTGTTAATTTTGCACTCAAGTTCTTAATTAAATTAGAAAATACTCGGTCCTTATTAATTGTCAAGTATGTAATTCATACAGTGAACAAAAATATACAAAAGGCTTTACCATGTTATTTTATATGGACTATTTATTTATTGAATTACCAGAAAACATGCTATATCGTGGTATATATCGTTATCGAGATATTAAATGACCTATATCGGGATAGAAGATTTTGGCCATATCGTCATATGGCCTACTTAAATTTATGGTAACATGATCTCAACCACCAGGAGCAGTTTCTGGTACCGGACCACACCATCAAAGACATCAGTGGCGCTTCCTTCGCTGGCTTCTACTACATCTGCTTCCAGAAGTCCACCGCCACCATTGAGGGCTACTACTACCACAGAAGCTCAGAATGGTAATTACCTGGCATGTTTGACAGAACGACCGGCCTCTCAAGCCTTCCGAGGGCAAAACCCAAGGCAGGAAGGAAGGAAAATGAAAGAGTTATCAAAGGGACTCACTGAATAGAGACGTTTCCAGGGGGTCTTGGTACGCAACCAAGATTGTCATTAGTTGATGCTAATGGAAAAAAAAGAATCTAAAGTTGTTAAAAGTTGTTTTATATATTTTTCTTTTTATAGGAACTTTGCAGACCCATATGCTGTATCCAATGTTCACTTATTTTATTTTATTGTTTTACAGGTACCAGTCTCTAAACCTCAACCACGTCCGGGAACACAGTGTGCCCATTTACGAGTTCCGGTGACAGCGGAATGCCGCATGCGTAATTATATCGGAGAACAAACATTGGACTTGGGGGGGGGGGGGGGGGGGGGGCCCCATGGACTTCAGGGATGTGGTGGTGCTGGTTTCTGGTGGTGGTGGTGGAACCCCCACCGAGCAAGCAACCCCCCCCCCCCCCCCCCAAGAGTAGAACTTGAACTCATTTCCCTCTTAAAGAATGGGGTAAATGCAGAGAGAAGGAAGGGGGCCATGGGACTGTAGGGCCGGAGGAGGCAGGGAAACAAAAGGAGATGAACTGGGAACAAGTGTAACAGTTCACTGTTCTTTTCATCTGAAGACATTTCGCCTTTTTTTCATTTGTCGTTTTTTTAAACTTATTTGAGAATGTTTTTTTAAATTTTTTTTTTTTTCTGTCTCCTCGCTGTTCTCTCTGTCGCTCTCTGCCTCTTCACCATTTTACTCCTCATGGAGATGCCAAACTTTTGAACAGTCTTTTAATTTGTGAACGCTACTTTGGATGCATCATATGATTGAGGTGAATGACATTATTTTTAAAATCTTGGTCATGTCATTTGATGGAAGGGAAGATGAAAGATTCTTGCAAAAGGAAAATGTAATCAAAAGCTATGATTGCTACTAGCCAACAATGCACCGGTAGTGCTAGCCTACCGCTCCAGGATGACGCGTTGTCATGCTATCTGTTTGATACACTCCTTATCCAAAGGTGACAAGGGGCGGCTAATTCGCTGTGATTTATCAAATCCTTAGTGAGTCAATTGGTTTACAAAACACTAACGGGACTGGGAATCTCCAGTTGCTTAATTTGTAACTAAGCATTTCTATGCTGCTGCTGCTGCTGCTATTGCTGCTGTTGCTTTTGTAAGCACCTATTACCTGCCCTCGTATCGTCAGAAAGACACTGCTGGCCAGACACTCTTCACAACTCTATGCAAGCAGAGTGGGACCCTGTGGGCCGTATTCACCTAGCGGCCATTTTGGTTCCATCTTGGTTCTCAACGCTAGCTGGGTGGGGGAAATTAATGCGTAGTTCCGCATTCAGTTCCCCCACCCAGCTAGCCTTTAGAACCAAGATGGCCACTAGGTGAAATGAGGCCCGTAGGCCATTGAATCCACATTAGGTTTAATTTTATATTCAGGGGACATTTTAAAGGGTAATGTTGCAAATGATCTTGCGCCGGGTGATCTGTTAGAAGATGGAGGAAATGTGTTTATATAAGATCATTCATTTGAGTTAGTTTGTGTGTGAAAAAAAGCTACTATGATACAAATCTATAATTTATAATTAAAAAAATCTGAAGTTTAGTCCTTTTCAGCTTCAGACGTCACGTCAGAGCTTGACTGGACAAGACATTTGTTTACAAAAGTATTGGTCTAAGACGACGTGTGAAATCTCAGCTCACACTTGAAATACAGTGTGTGTGTGTGTGTGTGTGTGTGTGTGTGTGTGTGTGTGTGTGTGTGTGTGTGTGTGTGTGTGTGTGTGTGTGTGTGTGTGTGTGTGTGTGTGTGTGTGTGTGTGTGTGTGTGAGAGAGAGATACATCCTTCGGGGATGGGGGGATGTTATATTTTCTATTTGTGATGGGGCTGGATTGACTCCAACCCTGTCTGGGTTGTTATTGTTGAATGGTTAATGTGGCAGATTACAGATTGATTCTGACAACTCTTAACTGCCTATTAACAATACAGAACAAACAGCACAACAGACGAGAGTTCACGCCAGAGCCACAGGTAACTAACCTGACATGCCTGATGGTTTGTTACACAACCATCTGGGAAGTGGTCTATGAAAACTTGCAGACACTCTCGAAAAATACCTGGCAGGTGATTGGATGAACCATGTGTCTATCACGGGCTAACTTCAACCAATCAGAACAACGAACCATATGACGTAGTAGAGCGAAAACATTGTTTCCATCAAGAAAAGCTTTTTCAGTGCTGTTCTTTGCTCTTCTTTCTATGGAGAAATGCTCTCCAGTTCAACTGATGCTATAGCAGCATCTACGCTAACCTCTTTAGGAGCCGTCATTGTTGTTTTCGAACAAACAGTCGCTTCTCGCTGTCGTTACACCTAAACCACGCCCATAGCTGCCAGGTGTTCCTCACAGGATGCTGATTGGTCCGAACCACTGTGGTTCGGGCCGCAAACGCATAACTTGAAGCCTGGCCAGACCGATCTCCAGAGAGAAACAGAATGTGAATTTGCAAGATTGGGATGATCTCACAAGGCTAAGAGATAACATCACCTCGTATACTCTTGGGTAACTGCTTTTCTGAACAGTCCACCCAGAGTTGAGAGGTCACTCAGATGGGTAAAATAGCAGGAAAATTAGTGGGTGGGAAAAGTAACCTTTGACACCACAAAAAAAAAAACCTGATGCCTTGTTAATGTCAAACTATTGTACCAAGCACCAGTGTCTAATAGCTTAACCTATTTTTCCTTCCAAGAGGCTAATATTATTTGCAGGTGTGAGCGGTGTTAGTTGGTGTTTTTGTGTGACTTTTAATTTGACTTTTGAGGGAAACATGCAGGAATGAGGATGCAATATTGTCCTTTTAGGATTGCTTCGAAACGTTTATTAGAAAGTACACATGTACTTTGCCTACCTCGCTGGCCAAACTTTGTAGCTTATACCAGTATGAACCACAGCTAGCTATAGCTCAATTTGCCAACAGCTTGGTCAGTAGGCTTGATGGTATAGGAATACAGACAATGCAATGCACAGAGAATGTCACATGGATAAAGGACTGTGATTTAAACTTGATACCTGATTTATAAATGGAAATTGAACATATACGATGTGTAAATGATGTCTTTTAAGATGGCTTGTTGATGGATGTTTAAATAAATATTGAAGAATTGTTTTTTAGGCATTCTGTGAGTCGTTTTCATTTGTTACATAGAAGCACATCCAATAATCTGTTTTAGGAAAAGCTGTTTTCTTTGCAATGTGTAACGGAAACAGCGCACACCACCACTAGGTGGCAGTGTGCACCAGTAGTTGGCCGACGCATGGGGACTCGATCTGCACCCTACTTCCTCTTCATTGTCTAGTAGTCAAACCTTGTGCAATGTTTTAGATGGGTAAAAAAAAGCAGTGTCCACCTTTGTGCCCCCAAAGAAAGTCCATCAAAATAAAAAAACTTAAGATAAGCCTATATCCTACTTAACCATGATCACAATGTTTTGCAAATCACAACAAAATGTGTTATTTATTGGTATATCGTCAAAATCCCCTCTTTTTGTGGGTTTGTGACACGTCTAACTGATATTAATATATGTAGGTGGAAATCCCGGTGGGGGGGGGGGGGGGGGGGGGGATACGCCCCCCCCCCCCCATCATTTGTCCCCCCCAATATATCACTGTAAACATAACTAAGTCATTTCAATGATATTAATAATACGCAATGAAAGCACTTTGTGCTCATTATTTACATTTACATTTAGGGAATTTAGCGACTTACAATAAGTACATTTGTTAGGAGAAAGTGCAACAGTAAACCGCTATCAGTAGAGTTAGGATTTCACAAGAACGAGTTTCAAGCAGACCTAATTGCTAAGTTAACCGTTTGCTAGAATACAAAGGAGATAAGTGCGAAAAGACTAACCGCAGAATATCAAAAGAAAGAGCCAGGACATACAAACATAGAATGATTGCAAAGTTTTTATTTTATTTTTTATTATTGGAGGGGGGGGGGTAGTAGAGGAAGCGTGCAGCGAGGCAGAGATCAACAGATCAAAGCCCGGCCGGCCCTCCAGCCCCGCCCCCAGCCCCGCCCCCAGCCCTCCAGCCCCGCCCCCAGCCCTACTGACCGCCTGCGGAGTGCTGCTGCGTGCGCAAGACACATGCTCAACATTGAGCTCATGTTGCTCAACAACATGATCACCTTGCATATTATTGGTTACGACTAATGACTGATTAGAGCAGTTTCCCAGTGCTTTGGGGAATAGTGAGCTACTGTGTTTACAGATAATGATCTGCTCCCTCCAGCTTCCCCAAACATTCCATTAAGCGGACGTGAATGTGTCACAGATATCCTACTACTACTACTATTTAGGTTTTTAGCAGACGCTTGTATCCGTACTTAACGAATTCTTGCTATGTTTCCCTCCTGCCCTGACTTTTCCTAAAAACCTATTCTGTACACGCCTATATCGTCATCATGATTGAATAACAACCAAATAAACGTTTTTTTTTTTGTGTTGTTTGTCACAAAAACACCACCCTTGCCTTCAACCGCCAGGAGCAGCGCCGGTTAGCGTCGGTCCTCTCCTCCGCCCTGCATGACGGCCGTACAGCGCATTGAGACAATGAATGGGACATAGAAACTCATTTGCACGCCAATGCTCACTCACATGCACTGATAATCACTCCTATAATCACAGTAAAGTATGTAGACCCACAGTATTCATCCTGTCATGTGTAAAATATCAGAAATGAAGGCGAAACTAATCACACATTCTGTCTGACTATAAAAGCTGTGTGTGTGCGCTACGCTATAATAATATCAGTCACGTTATTTATGTGACTCATTTGAACAAAACACTTAGGTTTCTAAAAATGGTAGGCTATTATTTCTAGAAGCTGGTATGGATGTGCGCGATCAGATGGAAACTGAAAGACGCACGGTAGCCTATTACTGCATCGGTTGCAGCGTGAAAATATTTTTTTCTAAAAATAGATAACAAAATAGCACATTTTACACTGTTCCCATCCACCCAGCACCCAACCCTTGATTGGATTTTGTCTTTGGAAAGTTGTACAACACTGTTCCCGTAATTACACTATTTTTATGACTAAATTGAATTAACTGGATTCTTAATGCCTAAAAAAAAGTGCTTATTTCTAGTTGTACATTGTGTATGTAGATGAGTATGTGCATTCATATGTGTATGTAGAGGCGGTCTCAGGGGCGGGGCTTCAGGAGGGTGGGTGGGCGGCCGCCTAGGGGCCCGGGTCTCTAGGGGCCCGGGTCTCTAGGGGCCCGGGTCTCTAGGGGCCCGGGTCTCTAGGGGCCCGGGTCTCTAGGGGCCCGGGTCTCTAGGGGCCCGGGTCTCTAGGGGCCCGGGTCTCTAGGGGCCCGGGTCTCCTA